>JAQIWR010002948.1:0-10251 GCA_034695945.1 Glomeris hexasticha | reverse complement strand
GCAAATAAAAGAGCGTCCATCGAACTATTAGGCCCAATTTTATGGTGATTAAGGCCCCTGCTGGCTTTGAGCAGCGCCGAATTTCCGAACACCACTTTTGGAAACGGAAAAAATCGTATTTCCCCACCCTCAAAACGTCAAGCGTGTGTTCTTGCCTTCGACTAACCTGAATTTGGAAAATCCTCCCCAATCTGTCAATCGACAGAATTAATTCAAGCTAGAAGAAATAAACCATAGAGTTATTTAAATAGAAATAAACAAACAAGTCTGTCCAACCCTTGGTTCAAAACAATAGATGCAGCGAAAACGCCACTCCACTCCAAACAACTAAAGCCCCAACCTTGACAGGAAATAGCTGCAATCTGCAAAGTTAGCGGGCCGGCTCTAGCCTGCACGTGACGTCACAACTAAAGGTCGACAGCAGCGCCACTTTTGGCGCCAACCCGTCGCACCACATGAGCGGGTTCGCGGCGCGGTTCGCGGCGTACTCGCCAGGTGTCGCACACGTTCGAGCAAGGATGCTTCGAGCAATGCTTCGAGTGCGTACATGAACATGTATTTGTCATGGCCTCCAGAATAGCCAAATTGGATGATTCTGTTGTGAATCGTATTGCAGCTGGAGAAGTTGTTCAAAGGCCTGTAAATGCAGTTAAGGAAATGATAGAAAATAGGTTTGTTTGTCAGGAAATCACGTTCCAGAATATGCATTGTTTGAAATCCGTTCTAAAAACGACACATTGATTTCCCCCAAGATTTCTCAAAACCAACATATATTGGATTACAAAATCTATTAGTTCACCGCTTTTAATTAAATTTGGAGTAGCATTGTGCATGCCTATTTGTTATAAGCTGTACATATACACATTAATGCAATGAATTCAATATTTTAATTTATGCAGTATTGATGCAAAGGCAACCAATATCACCATCAATATTGTTGAAGGTGGATTAAAGCTGCTGCAAATTCAAGATGATGGCACAGGCATAATGGTAAAGTTGACATGTACTTAATATAATTATATATAATCAGTATAATCACTCTTGGTATAATATAAATGTTCACTGAAATTCAATATATTATACAGAAAGAAGACTTGGATATTCTATGTGAACGATTTGCAACCAGCAAATTGCAGAAGTTTGAAGATCTCACAACCATAGAAACATATGGATTTCGTGGTGAAGCTCTTGCTAGTATTAGCCATGTCGCACACGTAACCGTAGTCACGAAGACAGCTGATGCAGTCTGCGCATACAAGTATAAAATCATTATTTAAAGTTACTAATATACTCCCATAAAGGTATAACTCTACATTTGGGATTATATTCTGTCAATTGCAGAGTTGAATATTCAGATGGAAAACCAACAACCGCACCGAAACCATCTGCCGGAAATGTTGGAACACTGATAACTGTAAAATCGGTTTTTAGTACTGTGTAAATATGTATTATTCTGAACGTTTTTTGATAATTTCAGGTGGAAAATCTATTTTATAACGTTCCTACTCGTCGTAAAGCACTGAAAAACCCTTCGGAGGAATTTGCCAAGATAGTTGAGGTTGTGGGGCGGTACGCGGTTCATAATTCTTCTGTGGGATTTATGTTAAAGAAGGTAAAACGTGAGTAGATTATGTTTGTAATATATATTCCAAGTGATAATAATATAATTGATTTCCGAAACATGCAGAATGGGACAACAGCTGAAGTTAGAACTCCTCCCGCTTCATCAACTTTGGAAAATATTCGCATCATATTTGGTTCCGCAGTGGCTAAGTACAATCCAGTAACTGTGGTCCTTATTTTAAGCTTGAGTGAGTTTAAAGTGATTGTATTTTATTTAGGGAACTTGTAAGTGTTGAATGTGAGATTAGTAATCTGCATTTCAAGTGCAGTGGTTATGTATCAAATGCCAACTATTCAATGAAGAAAGGACAATATGTTATGTTTATCAATCGTAAGTTAATTTAATTAGGTTCACTCAAATTAAAACGAGGGAAAGTGCTTAATTTCAACTTTAATGTAATTTTGATGCCTATATAGATCGACTGGTGGATTCTGTTGCAGTCAGAAAATCAATCGATTCTGTTTACAAAGCTTATTTACCAAGTGGGATGCATCCATTTGTTTACCTCAGGTTGGATAAATAATGTGACCATAGACCTGGAAAAATTCTTGGTAAAATGTATAAAGAAATGTATTTTTATAAATGGCAGTCTTGACATTTTACCAAAGCACGTTGACGTCAACGTGCATCCGACCAAACATGAAGTTCACTTTTTACATGAAGATGCCATCATCGAACATATCCAAAGAGCCCTGGAGGAAAAACTACTAGATGGCAATTCTTCAAGAACTCTTTATACACAAGTATATATAATTTTGAACAAAGAAATTCATTCCCATTTAAATATATGCTTGCTTTATTGTAAAAAAGGCTTTGCTGCCAAGAGCTTCACTTGTGAAGGATGCAGATTTTGAACCCAGAAGTAGTCAACAAGTAACTGACCCAAAAAGAATGGTTAGAACTGATGACAAAGAACAAAAAATTGAAAGTTTTCTCAGTCGGAAACCGCCATCAAATGTGGAATTTGTCAGCGATACTGCAAAAGAGTTAACAGCTGGTGACAGTGCAGCTATTCCGCCACCTAGCCAACAAATTAACACCAATAAAAGAAGGTATTATGTGCTTTTGATGTTAACATGCAATTTTAGTGATAATAAAATAAGTTTTGTAAAATGCAGTGTTCGAAATGGACAAAATACTTTCACAAATATACCAAGATCTCGTGATATCAAGCTTGCCAGTATAAAGAATTTAAAACAGAACTTTATAGACACATGTCACACCAGTTAGTGCTGTACATAATTGACTTCGTTTATAGATTTGTATAAAGTACTTAATATTGTAATTGATGATTTTGGACAGATTTAGGAAGCTTGTTTAAGGAGCACACATTTGTTGGGATTGTCAATGATCAATATGTGTTAATTCAGCATCAAACTAAGCTCTTTCTCATTGACACAGTTCAAGTAAGGTATATATAGTATCAATTTTCAGTGATGTATGTCTATACTATTTTAAAATATTGGTGTAATGTTTTGGTTTTTTAACGTCAGTGAAGAATTGTTCTATCAAATATTGCTTCATGATTTTGGAAATATTGGGTTTCTCAAGTTCAAGGTAAGTAAATTCTAGTATTAACCAATTTTCTGCATATGGTGCCTAACCCACACTTCGCTGCAATAAATTATGTGTATAGTCTCCCTTGCCTCTCTATGATTTGCTCATGATGGCCTTGGAAAACCCACTAAGCAACTGGGAAGAAGTAAATGGAAGTAAAGAAAGTCTATCGGAGTTTGCCGTGAAATTTCTCAAAAGTAAATCTGAAATGCTGGAAGATTACTTTTCCTTGAAAATTGATGAGGTAAATTACAATTAATGCTTTCCAAAAAAATTAAATTTATGCTGAACTGATGTTTTGTTTCAAGGATGGAAACCTGTGCAGTATTCCTTACTTATTGGATGATTACATGCCAGCATTAGAAGGACTTTCCACATACGTCTTTCGGTTATCAGCCGAGGTTCGCGTTTTCCTTTGTAACATATCATTAAAATTAAATGTTTATAAGTATATTTCTAAAATGTAACCACATTTCAGGTTGATTGGGACGAGGAAGAGCAATGCTTTGATCAATTCTGTCGAGAAACTGCAAAATTCTATTCCAAAATTAACGTGAACTCCAATGATGGTGACGTGGACCAGGTAAGACAAACAAACAAACATTGATTCAATTCACAAATTAACTTGGATTTGTGGAATTAGGCAACCACTTCCAGTGCTGAACCTCAAAAAACAGATTGGAAGTGGACAGTTGAACACGTGTTGTACCCAACAATGAAACACTCATTATACCCCCGAAAGGAATTTTTAGATAATGGCTGCATCTTAGAAATTACCAATTTACCTGATTTGTACAAAGTGTTTGAGAGGTGCTAAATAAATAAAATCGTTGGAGGATGATTTTCCAGGTAGTGTTTATTGACAATATTGAGTATATGACATCATAATATCAAAAGCAAATTAAATAATTGTCAGCAATTA
The DNA here is from genome assembly GCA_034695945.1 of Glomeris hexasticha. Classification (NCBI taxonomy): domain Eukaryota; kingdom Metazoa; phylum Arthropoda; class Diplopoda; order Glomerida; family Glomeridae; genus Glomeris; species Glomeris hexasticha. The sequence goes on along the minus strand of JAQIWR010002948.1, from coordinate 6,148 downwards.
CAAAATGCATTATACATTAGATTCATGCAGTTAGGTCAATTATTTGGAATGTAGCTACACAATCCAACAGCCAGCTGACTGGCAAATATCGAATTGAGTCAGCATTTTGCTTTCCACGTTGGACATTTTCTTGGGAATAAATCACAAAATACGTGCATCTGGAAATGCCACTGTTTGGAAGTGCATGAAATGGAACTGTTATTTGGCCATCCATTGTTACTTTTGGCTCTCTTGAGAGAATTACTCCATGTCCTTTTTGCACTAGGCTTTCCAGGTGCTTTTTCGGTGGATTGGGAAACGAAAAATTGCCACGAAAATAAAACTGGCAACCACTGAATAGTCCGGGATGCTGAAAAATGATAGGATAAATTAAGCACATTGTTGTTAAATACACGTGGAACTAAAATTACTTGCCTGCATTTGGTGGTTGAGCCTCCCTCGTCTTGGTCCATCACCACTAATATTTGTAGTACACCCTTTAATTTCAAACTTCTCTTCGTCTTCTCGCGACTCGGTCAAAAGACAAGCTTCAATCCCTGTTATCAAAGCAGACCGAATTAGTAAAGTATAAACTAGTTTGGGATAAAAGCCGTTTACATTCAAACTTCAGGATCCATTTCCCTGTCAGTATCCCAGTAAGAAATTTTATAGTGCGCGCGCAAACACCGTTGTCATTACAAGCCGTGACCAAGTGTGTCACTGTAATTATAAAATGATTATTAGTAATATCAAGAGTGTATTAGTAATGCGGAGAACAAAAATAACTACCATTGTCTGCAAAATCCTTGACAACTTTTGCCTTTAGAAGTTCGGCACATTTCAGTAATATCTCTTCCTGAATGCTGCTCAGTCCAGTTGTCAAAATGATAATTTCTTCATCACAACTGTTATTCATTGAAATCTGTACAAATAATAAAACAATAATTATTATGCAGTATATCTTGTGGTTTATGACAATTTAAATTGCTGAATACTTGCATTTGCATTGCTTGCAACTGCAGGGAAAGTGGTTTCTAAAATACGCCGCATTTCCTTGGAAGTTGCCAAATCTCTTGCAGTTAAGCCATTGATATTCCTAAAAATTTACTTATTATTATTCAAGAAATATTGTGAAAGTTTTTAATTCAGCAGTCGTATAGAGAATATACCTTAGATGTAAATCTGCACCATGGGTTATTAACAATGTTGCCAAATTTAAATGATTGTTTGCCACTGCATCGTGCAATGGTGTCACATTGTCCATCCCAGATGCATTAACAATCGCACCATTATCCAATAGGATTGCAGCAATTTCCAAGTGGCCATGATTACAGGCTTCATGCTATAAAATATTTAGCCAAACTATAGATGTTAATTAACTAGAGATGAATCCAATACTAAGTACCAATGGGCTCCAGCCAGCATTATCTTTAATGTTGGGATTTGATCCTTCCGCTAAAAGCTGTCGAACATCATCAACTTGGCCCTAGATAACAACGTATAAAATTAATTCATATACACTAATTAATTTCACTATAAACTGGCACCTTAATAACAGAAGTATGAAGTGCGGTTTCTCCCAAAGCATTTCTTTTCAAATACTGGCTCCGCTGGCTTTTTGGAGTCTTCATTTTAGGTGAAGTAGATGATACGGTTACATTGGCAAGAGTTTCTTTTTCTTCCTTTGCTGCTTTTTTCAGTCTTAATGATCTTGTAGCAATTTTTGGGGTACTTGTATTTGATTTTTTTAGTAGAATTTGCCCCATTTTCAGTGTTGATTTTAAAACTTTCTGAACTGTAGTAAGTTGCTCAACATTGATAGTGACGTTTCCATCACTTTTTATGGTTTGGTCCAAGGTTTGGTCATTGGCAGAATCGTTTACTAATTTATCAGACGCATATTTTAATTTGTCATCGGGTTGGTCAAGGTTGTTCAGTGAAGACTGATGGTCCATTGGCTGGTCATTTTCAAGAATTTCAACAGGTTTTGATTCATGGGCTTTTTTGGGCGATTTCCGTTTTTGAGTAACTTTTCGATTTGGTGAAGAGGTGATATTATTTTCAATATTTTCATTCAAGTAATTGATGTCATTTTCTGTGGTATGGTATTCTTTCTGAATTTGCGGTTCACTTAGGTTCGTAACTATAAAATAGTATGAATGTTATAAGTGCATTTTATTTTGCATCGAGGGTGATATTATTTTTATTACCAATATGGTTTTCAGTATGATTTTTGTTCAAACCCAGAATAGTTCTCATCTGCTTACAGTGAAGAAGAGTGATCTTAATTTGTCTATTTGGCTTGACATCTTTCACGTGGGATGGGACGTTACATTTGGGGCAAAATCCTGAGAATGGCTGCACACAATTCCTGGAAACATACAGTTAGGTCATATTACCCCTATATAATTTATGAAATAATATTTTATTATCTTACCTGCAGAATATATGGTCACAGTTTCCAAGAGTACACGGATCAGTCACCGTTTTATTGCTGTAATATAGTAAATTACATGGTAAATCATTTTTTAAGCGAACTAATGCTTGCGCAACTTTCTTGCACGCAAATGTGAAACACGCAATACCTAACATTATAAAGCAAGCCGTTAGTTGCGTGAAAATTCCATGCATGCAAGAAAGTTGCATGAAAATCGAAACATTTTGTAATTGACATCAATTTCATTTTACCATGCGCGGCATTGCAGTAGGTCTTCTAAATTGTCCAGTGCTTGTCTAGTATTTGTCCAATCGCAAAACTTTGTAACTTCTTCCATCGTTTCCAACAAACTGCCCAAATAATACTACCAAATAATTTGAACCGGATTGATCGTGTTCCCGGTGACCGGTGCAACGTAATTCCCGCCAAATTTTGTTTACAAATATCGACAAATATGAAGTCTTTCAGAAAGACTTCTAACATTATCGCTAATTTCAAAGATCTGATTATTAATTATAAATTACAGCAAATAAAGTTTAACATTTATTTAAAGTCACAATTTATATTATTATCTGATCCGCAAAAATGGGAACCGACGTATCCGCATCCGCATCCGATTCGCTAACAAAAAAAAAGACATGTAATCAGTGAGGTTCCGGTACAAAATTATTTTATAATACTTTGTAGCAGATTTTAAATTGGCAGTATGATCCAAATAAAAAATTGTTTTGCAACTTATCGCTAGGCGGGATGTGGTGTCTATTTCACATAGTAGGTGGCGCTGAAGATCATTATCTTTGGCGCGAAACGGCGAATGCTTCGACGGGTCATCAGACGTGTTTTCATTGCAAATTTCAAGTAAAAAGCAGCAAAAAAGTGGTGTTACAATGAGTAAAAAGGACAATGCAGCGATGGATGCTATTTTGGAGTATCTAATGCGTCAGAATAGACCGTACAGTGTTGTGGATGTGTTTAACAACCTTCATAAAGAACATGGAAAGACTGCTGTGCAAAAGGCCCTGGAACAGTTGGCAGCAGATGGAAAAATTAAAGAGAAAACGTATGGCAAACAAAAAGTCTACGTAGCAGACCAAAGCAAACTGCCTGCTATGGACGATGGGCAATTAAAGGATATGGACTTGAAAATTGGACAGCTGACAGTGAACCTTCAGTCGAAAAATGCTGCTTTGAAAACTGCTGAGTCGGAGCTGCAAGCCGTCGGTGCTACCATGACAACGGAAGGCATGAAAGAAGAGATAATTAATGTGAAAGCTGAAATCGAAAAGTTGAAATGCAAACTGGAAACACTGAAGGAAACGCCGAACCTTGTTTCTAAAGAAGACAGGGACATCTTGTTCAAAGAACATGCAAAGTTCGCAGCAGAGTGGAAAAAGAGAAAACGTTACGTCACTGACATCATTGACCAAATCCTTGAAGGTTACCCGAAAAGTAAAGAGTCACTACTGGAGGAAGTGGGCATCGAGACTGATGAGAGTGTTGGTGCCAACATGAAGGCCCTTGTCCCATGATGACAAAGTCCCAGAAGTCTATATAGCGGTATATTCAACTAAGTTGTTGCAGTTCAACATGTTTGTTTAAAGCACTTTATTATTTACATTTTGACGGATAAATTCTAACAAGTATGGCAATAACAAGTAGTTTCTTGCTGGACCCAATCACGTGATACCAATTCGATGTTGTCCTTGCACTATAGTATCATTTTGTACAATGTTATAGTACCTTTTTTTTGCCACCAGTTAGAAATGGCCCAATCAAAATGCTGGACTTCAAGGTGGAAGAAATACTATATCACTTGACACACAAGAAACCATAGAGCAAGGATAAAGTTGTACACTATGGCTGCACTTCGTTGTGCATCCAAAGTTAATTGTAGTTTGACAAATGTTCCATCTAATGTTATAAAAGTATGAACAATCATATTTTCTGTGTGTAAAATAATTTGTTGACAATTCAAAACGATCATCAAATATGGATTTCCAGATCATTTGTTGAGGAAACTGAAAATTATTCCAATATCACAGAATTAAGACGATTTTGTCACACTGTTTCATGTAATGTCCAACTACATTTAACCTTGGATAAATAAACTATAGGAAACATTCAGAGTGGTGTGTTAAGTACTGCAGGAAGTTACAAGTTAAAACAATTTATGCACAATCATGCTGTCCCAGTGATTGCACATGCTTGTAATTTGTATTGCCAATGGGGTGTGATTTGTCACTCTGAATGTTCATTGAAACCATTGTTGAAACTCTGACCTGTCAACTACACAAATTTCAATTTGTGACACATATAGCCAAAAAGTGTAGAACATACACTAATTCAGAACGTGTAAGGAAATGAATTGCAATATTCGTTGCACTAACTGTAGAAATTCAAGATTTGATATGAAATGTTAGTCAGTATTGCAGTATGTACATTGGAACCTCAATTATCCGAAATTCGATTATTAGAAACCGTAAAAGTAAATTATTTTTCATAACAACATTAATATTTGGATATGAAACTTTCAGACAACTTCGATTTTTTTCTTCTAAACGTGTTATAATCACATCCCTTTGCCAAGCATTTTCTACGAATTCTGAGTTCAAAGTCAAAATAGTGGTCAAGCTAATAAATCCATCCAAATTCAATTATGAATTTGTAATGTAATGAAGCTTAAATTTAATGTTTGCATGTCTTTATATTCTTTAAATTGTTACAAATTATATTTTTGCTTATCCGAAATGGTCCTGGTCCCATCAACTTCGGATAATCGAGGTTCCACTAGTTGGAAAATAATCTCAAGCTTGCCGCAGACAGGCTCACGTGAGGCCAATATTTAGGTGAAAACACCCAATTCGTAACAAACAACTGGAAAAATAGTATGAAAATACTAAATGGAGAAAAACGAGATCCAAAAAACACCATGACAATGGCAACTTCAATATAATCCGCTATCTGAGCACCTCTTTATAAGTACATTATATGTAATAGAATTTAGACCATTTCCAATAGCAAATATTGCTGTAATCTCGTTGGCAAACGCATCTGCAAGATCTTGCTGTGCACGTTTTCCCCTAAGCTTCTGCGAAGCGTAATACGGCACTGGTCCGCAAGACTCAGAGGATTAGTCTTAACGTAGATTAGCCACCCGATAAGGCTGCCCGCTGGGTAACCGTGTCCAGTCTCGGACGGTAAGATCTCTAGCCACGTTGTCTTGGCCATGTTGAAACCGGCGTAAACCAGCATCTTGGCAAGTTTGACGTTATTCTTACGTCTGGCAAGACAAAGATTGTCCACATTGCACGTGTACACGTGTCCTTTGTTCACATCACAACCGTATTGTATAAGTAGCTCGGCGATCCGAAATTTGCCTTGCATTATGGCTTTGAACAATGGAGAATCTCCAGCGGTGAAACTGTACGCATCCAGATGACACCCATGGCACAGTAGTTTTTCCAAGGCTGCTTGAAAGATATGGTGCTCGTTGTCCGGAATGGCCATCACCGCTTCGTGAAGAGGTGACGTGCCGGTAGACATGTTCACGCAATTCGAGTTGGCACCTTGTTTTTCCACCCAAAAATAAACATTTGTTACAGTAAATGTTTAGTAGACGCTATTTTAAATAATTACTAGTAACTTTATAAACTCACTGACTGCACCGCCAATGTTTTGAAACATAGAAACGGCACTACACGAAGCAAGTGTTGTATTAAAATGTGGATGTAA
>JAQIWR010002947.1:0-10251 GCA_034695945.1 Glomeris hexasticha | reverse complement strand
TCTTTGTGACTTTTCTTCAGGTAGTTAAAGTTTCAGGGTACCTTACAAAACCGTGTCAGTTCACCTTTAACTTAAAATTTAAATAACACTAACAAAATAAAAGCATGCAGTGTTATTGCATTCAATTTTATTTTTATTTCCCTTATATCTTTTGATCCATATTGATTTGTTTGCATTTCTTCATTATGAAATATATATCATTTCCCCAACTTTAATAATATAATTCTTCCTATACGATATTAATAATTTACGACAACTTTCCTAACGTTTCCTATAATTTCCAATATGTACATAAACTGCACCCAGAACTTTTTTATTGTTTTCCAGATATAGGTGCTCAATGAATAGAATAGCATACATATAAAAAGCCACAACAACTGTTAGGCAATAATTCACATCTCGGGAGTGAATAAAAGACAATAGCGTGACGTCATGACAGGCCAATGTGCCACTGAATGGTCACAGATGTTAAGCGAGAACGTTTTCCAAATAAATTTCTCTCTCTCTCTCTACCTGCATTTACTGCTACCTGTGTATATGTATAGTATTTATATATTCTGTAGTGATACGACTTCTGACATTGCGTGTAGTAATTAACATGCTCCCATGGATATATAGATTTTCAATTAGACGTTCTTTCTGCGCTGTGCGCATGCGCAGTCCAATCTCATCGATCCATTTTATACACACATATACGTATATACAATATACACATAGGGAGAAAAAAACAGACTGCTTAATGCATTTGCAATTTCAATAATTGCCTTTGTAGTTGGACATCGTGGGAAATGATCTGACGGTGTCAACGGGCATCTTTAAATATTCATCACAATGAGCTAGAGAAACAAACAAATGAGAACTAACGCACTATGGGAACAGAAGGAATACATGAAGGAACAACACGAAACAATTATACAATTTTATATACGGATGTGGAAGAAGGATTTTAAATGGTGTGCAGTCATTTATGGAACACCCTGTAATATGGACCAATTTCACAGAAGATTGCACTCCACTGGTTGCCGAGTTCCTCCTGAGTCACTTGTTGACATTGCCATGTCACTCTGACCTCACAATTAACAAGTTACCTCAAAAGCCCTGCATGGTAACAAGTGTCACCAGTTTGATGAAAATATTCCGCAGAAGTATGCAGAAAATAAGTCAAATTTTATGAATAATATAAAACTCTCATGTACTAACAATGGAAACGTTGTTCCTATTGTTCCTCACTTTTTATGACTCATGGATTTCCACGAAAATTCATTCAAGGGCTATTTTATAAATATAGGCCTATCCCATATTTTATTACTTATCTATCAGATTGGAGTGATTTTATTTGCCAAGTGCCAAAACGTCTAATTGACGTATCAGTGTATGAAAAGTAAAGATTTGTTCGCGGTGAAGTTAGGCCACGCCCACCGGCCGACAAAAATTAATCCCCAACGGTTGGAGAATTTGCATTTGTGCAAATTGGCGACCATTTTGTCACGCCACTTATGCAGCCGCAAATATGTGTATTGTGGCAGATTTTAACCCTTCTTCGGCTTTGCGCATGCGCATTATACATAAAGGGTGAAGAAGAAAAAAAAAACAGGTTTACTAATATAAAGGGAAAGGGGTGCTGGAGGATGAGGTGTGACGTCACCGTTAACGGCGGCCATCAGACGGACTGCAGTCGGAGCGCCGTAGAAAAAGTGGCAAAGTAAACTGGATGCTCCATTTTTCCGCCTCGCAGATACTAAGTGATGCATGACAGATTAATCCAAGCGCATATGCACACCATATATGTATTTATTATGGCTTTTAGCATTCGTACCATAAGGCTAATTTGCATACGATTCATGCTTGCCTTAATTAATTGCCAGACTTTAATCATGGCTCGTGTTTGCATTTCATTGTCCAAATGGTCACCATACTTCTTTACTCCTGTTTACTTGTGATTTAATGCTCAAATGCTTTGCAATAAATCTCCTAATCCTGTTGTGTGGTGATAATAATTAATTAAAATTCATCAACTTTATAGGATTGCGATCAATTTTTGACTTTTTAAGACTACAAAATGACATTCTATCTGTTTTTTATCTAATTTTCAGGATCAAAACTTATTTAAATATCTACTACATTTGGGAAACAATTGTAAAATATAAATTATTCAAACAAACTTACACAATAATTGTGTACTTTAACCAACATTTTTGCCAATACAAATTACACGGTTTTGGGATTAAAATTTAATAAAATGATTTGAAATGTTGACAACAAATTCCACATATATTTAACTTTGTTTTAAATATTCTCAATATTACAATTCGCTGTTCTAATTCACTTTTAGTACGAAAAAGTAACATATATACATATTGAGTAACACTCTTGGTTCAATTGATGACTAAACATTTTTTTGTATAGCTTGGTGTTGGTTCGAAGGGCCCGGTGTTATATGGCCCATATCTGAATCAGTCTACATATACACCTGCATTTGGCCCCTGGTTGTGAAAAGGCAAATGGTTTGGCAGGTAGTTGATACGATATAGAGGGCGCCAGGGTGTTTATGGGTAACAGCTGCGTTCAAGCGTGCCCCCTCCTTCCCCTTCCCCCTTAAAACCCCCCTTTTCCACATGTTTCACACACCGCAGAAAAAGCCCCAACATGGCCGCTAATTAATTCATCATCAGCAGAGAGAAAGAAAGGAACGCAGCTGACACGTGTCCCTTATCAGACCAATGGGCATACATTCACTTATTTATTCACACTAAGGGCTTCCTAATCCTACAGATATCACATCTCCAAACTGCAACATGTCACGTCATGGGCTAATTGCTAAAATCCAATAACTTCTCAACACCAACCTTGATCCCAACATAACACTTCCTACTATTACACAACTACTCCTAGTCGTACTATAGTGTGTCTCAACTCAAGGTTGCAGCGATTCACTATTGATTTTTTGCTTTATTGATTAAACATTTAAACCAAAAAACTTTTCATTAATTATGTAAAATTGATGTAACTTACTTAATAAAGTTATTTGATGTGTATTTTCGCCTATTTTAACTTAGGGATTATGTGTTATTATTTTTTAACAATTGTTGAAATGTGCAATGTTGAGTTGAGACTAGGTATATAATATCATGTTCATACATACATACATAATACAATACCTATATTAATTTTTTTAAAAATGTAAGTTTAACGTCATATAACTTCACACAAATTGGTATTACTTTACCTTATTATTTTGTCATTTATTTACTTTACAATTTCCAATTCTCCTCACTTCAACCATTTTTCTCAGGAACATATTACACAAAAATATCTCTAATTCGCTATCAATTATTATCAATAAACTACTAAAACACTGTTCTTTATCTAAACACTAGCTAAATTACTTCACAAAATGATTATACAAATTCTTCAATATTGTGAACAAAAATGTTTGTTTGCTAGGGCCAACTGAAACACCCTGTACAATATGGTCTACACGAATCAAGTTTTTGCTCCGATATCGTATCAATCTGTGAAGCTGGAAAACTGACAGTTACAAAGATGAGTGAAGGGTTGGCACACTATACATGCAACAGAGGAGAGAGGAAAAAAGTGAAAAGACGAGCGATAACACTGTCAATGTTGCTTTTGGCGGTCGTCGATCGCAGCGCCAATTATGCAAATGAGTCGAGGGATGCGTCGCGAATCACTTTCCATATTTATATTATTAATAGGAGCCTTCAGTGGCAGACCAATATGTGAATAAGTGGAGAGAAAGAGATGCGAAATGCAGGTGGTGTGGAAACGTAAGACGCAGCGATTTGCATGCGTGTAAATGACGTAACGAACGTAGTGACAAAGATGAGACTTTGTCACTGTCGCCAAACTCTAAACTCTCCCAAACTACTTATCCATCATAGACAGAAGCAAATAACGCCTCCACGCACCCATCTCACTGCTCCTCTGGCCCTTTCACTCTCAGCAGCCTCAAACCTCCCCAACCACATCCTACACGCAAAAAACACAGAGAACAAACAAAAGAAACGAAACTCTTTCTGTGGTCCAAAAGTCAAAACCACGCCCACATGCTCGCTTTTAATGAGTAACGACCGTCATCGATTATCGGCTCAAAATTCACCTTCCATCCATTCTGTTTTCTAAGGGCCTCAAAAATAGAAACCGCTCACTCAACATTCATATAGTACCTTAGACTATAGTACTGACACGCCCATTTCGAGTCAACAAGATGGCCGCCTAGTTCTTACGTTGCCACTCCAAACCCACAAAAAGTCAACTCATTCATTATGTAACATTCTTTTTAAATTTCTTAATTCTTCCGATTTAATTCGATGGTGCTCTAATTTAATCTATATGTAGAATTGGTAATTTATCTCAGTGATTTTTAAGAGTTACATTGAGAAACTGAATTCTGGTCAGTGACTGATGATGAGTTTGTGCAGCAATTTAATACAAAGATGAATGAGCAATGTTGTCGTGATCTGGGACCCACTTTATCAAATAGCATTAATATATAATGTATGGTGTGTTCAACTGGTTCAACATGCACGTTTTATCCATTTTACTCATTTTAGACGCGACAGACTTTGGAGTTAATTCGATCGGACGGAAAACTTTACGAGATTTGAGCGAAATTTATTCCGCATAACTGCGAATAAACAGCTCAATATATTACCCATGTAAGAGATTACGACGTATATACAAGGGCATTTTCAGTCTGCCCCTAGCTTGTAATCGTATTACACCCACCAAACTTGCTTCAAATTCAAATTAAACTCTCGTCAATGTTGCATCTTCCAACGAAATCAACACAATTTCCCATACACAAAATTCAATTCAAAGCTACACTTCAAATCAACAATAATAACACGTACCCATGATATAATTTCTCCCTCCCAAAAAAAGAATCTGGTCATTTTAAGTTATTCTACTGTTACTAAACTGGATTACAAAATAAACTATCAATTTACAAATCGTTATAAAATAAGTTATCCACAAACTATATTAAAAAAAACCCCAAAATATTTTAATTATTAGTTGGTCCAAATGTAAACAAATTTGGCAAACATTATTGATGATGCCGCTGAATTAAGTTGTTGTTATATTAATAAAGATAAATATGAAATACAGTAAAATAATGGTATTGAAATTAGAAATATAAACTTTCCCCGAAAAAGTTTGCGACAAAAGTTGGTTTCAGTTTGTTTCGCTAGGATTTCTGTTACATATCAAACTGAATATAAAAAGAAGCGATTAATTAATAATCAGATAAAGGAACTATAAGATGTCAACTTTGTGGCAAAGTTTATGAGAAAAATTGGTTTTCGGCCCATTTGATACCACATTGCAATACTCCACATAGAGAGTAGGTACAGTACTTAGTGTAACAATTACGATCGATGCATTATCGCAGATTGATTCACGGCCATTGCTCACACACTGAGCACTGAAGTCTGGCAACAGCGACACAATAAAGTGATGTGCACGAAAAGACAAAGACAAAGGCAAGTTGGCCAAAAGCGACGTTGTGTGTATAAATAACATAAATAAGACGCGTGCCGAGAAGCCAACATTTCGGATAATCTCGTTACGCTTTTCCACATCATCCTCACAGACCGGCCCTTTTATTAATGCCCCATTTTTTTTCTCTACTACTCTCTACCCATTTCTCTTCTTCTTTAGCGACTCTTGACTGAGCGACTAGTTCGCTAATTCGTACATAGGTTGGGATAAATTCGGCAGACGTTTCCATCATGCGTTGAACGAGATAAATGCGACTCGTGTCGTCATTTGTTTTCGCTTAATTACCGTAGTCGGAGCGCCGTAGAAACGCGCAACGCCGCAAAGCCCAACCCAAAAGCGACCCTTTCACTTTCCCTATCCCTATCCCTTCCCTCCAAACCCACTTCTCAATTCAATACGAAAAAATACTCGCTCTTTCTCAATTCACTCGATTGGAATTACTAGACAGCAAACTAAGCAAATCCGCTTCAATTCAGCACAAGTTGGGCGTTGTTTTTATTTATTCCTATTTGTTTCCCTTTGTTTTCATTCACTTCTATTTATTTTTACTTAGGCTACTTTTATTTATATTTGTTTATTGCCATTGCATTTCAACAAATTCCTATTTTATAATCAAACTTTTTAGAGAAAATTTCAATTGATGATAATTACAAAAAGACATTTTCATTCCTGATTTTTAGTGCGTATTAATGGTATAACAATAATTAATATTACGCAATATTTAATTATAAGTTCGCAATACTGTTAAAGCCAACATTTGTTTACAGTCAACCAAAACAAAAGTCGACTGCCTGCTGAAGATCTAATAAATTTATTATTTTATCTGCTACTTTATAATTTTCCCAACTAATATTCCTTCAACTTTAAAATTAATAAACTCATTTCTAAATTTAAACAATGTGAAAACAAAATTATTTTGAAAATCCATTAACTTTTCCATTTCTCACATTATTCCATTAATTCCATGCTTATCCACATGTGCCAGGGCCAGGCTAAAAATTAAACTTGCAGTTATGTAAAATAAGTTATTCATTCGATATTTCATTATTAATTTTCCTATCTACTCCCAATATCACTTTAAAAACCTTTAGTTTAACAAATTGAAGTTTAATTATGTAATTGGGGGACATTCAAAGCAATATTTCAAACTTACAACTGCAATAATTACAACACGCTTTAAAAATACAATGTTAAATTTCTCCCTGGAGGACAACCACAAGTATGGTGATTGTGGAAAACGGCATAATAATTGAACGGTCCCTTAGGGGCTGCACCAAGCGCTAAGGGGGTGGGTCATTTTTCATGTATACCAAATTTTGCCAACCTTTCTGCACCCACTTTGACTGATGGAAACATGCAAAGGGAGTTGCCCATTTTGGCGCCAACATTCAAACCCTAACTGATTGCTGCTAGGGTCAACTCAACTGAGAGTTAACCGGAACTTCCGGTTCTGCCCCACCAACTCCAACCACTTAATTCTCTTGAGTTTTTTAAACAAAACAAAACCTCTCGGTGCACAGTACATATATCCTGTTTAATTGTCGGTTTCAAATGATACAACGCTCCAAATGTTTCATACAAAACCTCACTCATTTATTTCAAGTTGCTCCTAATTGCGCATGCGCAAGCAGATGTCCACATTGTACCACGTGCTACAATGGTCCCTATGTGGGGTTGGGGGTTTACCCAACCGCCCACTTCAAAAGCCCAGCCCCTGAAATAAAATTATCAAACTTTTAACGATTGAAAAACGCCCACGTTTTCAAAACCTGCTTCAAATAATCTAGCAACTTCAATTTTAAAACACTATATTTTCCTACTTTGATACAGAGTTTATGCTAATCATGCACAATAGAGCACTATACTTTCCATGAATAAGTAATATGGGAGAGTGAAAGGAATCAATCAAGCCCCTGGCATCGAATTTTGACTAATCACGTGATTATGTTTGCCACCATACATTGGGCACACAGGTGTTCGTAATTTTGGAACACACCTTTTGACGGTGCAGCGTTGAGCGTTGTGATTGGCAGCTCATAGCCCACGTGTCAACAAGGAGCACATTAACTATTCCATGCAGTATTGCATTACACCTTCTTGCCGTCATGCATTATTTAATAGAAATTATCATAGAAACTCCCAATATCACGTGATCTTTCCGAATACAATGTTGAACTGGGTGCATATATAGTCACAAAATGCAATTACACCCCTAGCTCTTTGCAATCACACTTACATTTGCAATAATCAATTATAATACATATTTACAACATGAAAACTTATTATTATAACAATTGACAAATTTGGGGAAGTAACTCCGTCTAATTAGACCTTAGGTTAAATTGAAGGAGGAGAACAATGTGAAAAAGATAATAAAAAAAACATACATATAATGGGACACAATTCCGTATAATTGGGACAAGATCAAATATTATACAACTATATACTTTGGAATTTGATTCGTAACTTAATAAGAATTAACAGACACTTTGAATTTTCTCGGACGAGAAAATTTAATTCGAAATCGTAATTAAAAACGACATGATTAAAAAAGATCTTGTTTAAATCATTGTTTAAATTGTCTCGTTTGTATGAGCGAAAAACGAGAAAATAAAAGAAGTAAATAAATTTCGTATTCGCTGTCCAACGCTGTTGCCAGCTTTGCGCGATTGTAGTACTTTTAGTACTAGTTAAATCTACCCTACGCCCGCTTCGAATTTTCTTTTGTGCCGTATTCTCGCAAATCGCGTCAAAAATGACTAATCCAGGAAATATTGGTTGCAATCCAACTTGGTTTTTGTTCTCGCAACTTCAAAACGTGCCATTAATCCGTATTTTAGCGAAGATATGTGCTCAAAATTTACGCTCGCCGCGGTGTGCAACTATCTTGCGCAAGACACATCGCCGCGCAACATTTCAGGGTTAACGCCATTGGTAATATTGCGGCGCAATACGTTGCACTGCAAGTTTCGTTCATTGCTGCCGTTTTAGCGATGAAGCAATTTCATTCATGATTTTGCATGTTTTTTTTAGAACGGCCACTAAAACGTAAGAAACTGTTAGGAATCTGTTTATCTAATTTTTATTAGGCAAACTCGTTTTAGGTCATAAATTTTCGTGTTATTTATTTGTTTCGTGTCGAGAAAATTCATTCTGGATGACAAAATTTAATTACGAAATTAAACAGAGACGAGCTTTCCATTTTTCTGATTTTATTCATTTCTCGTTTTTGAATTCTCGTACAAGAAAATTCAAAGTGTCTAATAATTATTAATTAATTACACCATGCTTTATGCAAACTTAAACAGTAAATGTTTTTTCGTTATATTTTGCGATTGAATCCGTTTAATTGGGCCATCGGCTATACAGCTATAATGTCATATAGTACTACACAAAAAATGTGGTGCCGCTTAATCGGGTCGCTGCAGATGTGGCCCAATTAAACGGGGGGAATCCATTATATTGTGAAAAATTTAATCATCACTTTCAGTGGGATGTTTCCCATTGAAAACAGAGCATTATTTTTTCATCATTCCGACACAATACGATGAATACATGTTGTATATGATATAGGGGCTAGTTTTTTGTTAGTTTGGCATGCAGGGCGCATGGATACAAGAGAGTTGAGAGAGAGTTGGAGTGGCCAGATAAGGGTTCTTATATGCGATGGGTGGACCAGATATTATTGGTAAGAAATTGAAACGACGGGTGGTAATCCATCAAGCGGACAAACTGGTCTGCTCAAAATTACACACATGTCCTCCTATCCGAATTATAAACGGCACAACAAGCTGAGTGAAGTAGACAACATAAAAAAAAAAACAAATTCATACGATGCTCCAACCGATATACTGTATAAAAGGAATAGCAGATGAGAAAAAGAAGAAAAAGTGCCATCAATTTGCTGGGACGGTTGGCGTGACACGTGACACGCCTTTCATAAATGCGCATGCGCAGTTGTTTGATGGGTCAGCAGGAGAGAATGAGATTGGTTTGCTTTTCTTGCTTTTCCTCACTTTTGCTCGCTTTTTACCCTCACATGCGATACACTATTCACGCCATCAGGTTAAATAAAAATAATAATCATAATGCTATAGAAGAGTTTCGGTGCAACAGACACGAGAGAAATGGGGGGTAAAAAAAGAAGAGGGCAAATGGAGTGGGGGGAGAAAAAATAGTGCCATTCTGCGCAATCACCCCTGCGTAAAAAAGTAAACAAATGGGTGACATGAGCGCCACCGGAAGTCATTCTTCAAACCACCGATCGACAGAGTGGCCGGACACCTAACTAATTTTTTCTCCACTTTTTCTCTCTTTTTCCCATTATTATTCCAGATTCGAGGGGTTGGCTTTTGGTTTCTCTCTTCTTTTTTTATGAGACCCAAAACTGCGGCCACAAACCTTATATAATATCATCGATTTCGTACAAATCGTTTATCAAAAACTTCAAAAAAATATGTCAAAAGGACCAAGATGTCACAATAGGACCCTCAATATTATGAGATCAAAATGGACTCAAATTCACCCAATATACACATGTATTATGCATATCGATATTATATATTTAATCCATCAATAAACTTCAGTTCAAGCATATGTGATTATATAGAGTGGTGCAAAAGTCTGGCATATACCGTATATTTTCTAACAAAAGCCGGTCTCCAATTGAAGCTAGGTTTCCAATTGAAACCGGGTCATTTAGGATAGACAATGATTAAAAGCCGGTTC
>JAQIWR010002946.1:0-10253 GCA_034695945.1 Glomeris hexasticha | reverse complement strand
AATTTTCACAGACATTTTGTTGCACCACTTGCTTTCTTCATGACTTTTCTGCAAGTAGTTTATGTTTCAGGGTACCTTACAAAACCGTGTCAGTTCACCTTTAATCATAAATTCAGTAGGGAAAAATGTAATAACACTTCTAACCAATTCCACATACAATGGAACCTGTCTATGGTGGAAACTTCAACCTTTTTTTGGGACAATAAACATTCAAACCTGTCTATGGTGGAATCTCATTAAACCGGATAAAATGTCCAGGTTTTTCCAGCATAGAGAGGTTTTTAAAAAACATTTATCATGCAGTCTATGGTCCCAAAAAAAAGTCAAATTATCCACGTACCATAAACAGGTTTCCAGCATAGACAGGTTTTACCGTACTGAATTATATTTTGTTTATTATATAAAAACCTGTCTCTGCTGGAAAACGTATCAACGGTGGAAAGTTTTTCTGGTCCCTTGAGATTCCACCATAGGCAGGTTTTAAATACTGTATATTATTGATGAATGTGTGATAAGTCTGCACTTATACTTGAATTACATGATAAACAATTGCTGCACAAAACAGTGTCGCAACCTACTGGCTATTTGAGGAACTGCTGGGAATTTTATAATTTTATTCCAACTGGAATAAAAAAATTGTTCAATGTTATAATATACACATGACTGTGATTAATCCAAATGTCCACCGGTTGACCTGAAACTGTTTCATGTTTGGGAAACCTACATTTTATTCTTAAACCTGTAATTAAGTAATCAAGGTGTCAAGTGCACAAAAAACACAGAGAAAAATACAGGGAAACCTGTATTTAGGGACCACCTGCTTCTTAGGACCGATATTAGTCTTATGGAGCTCCATAGGATTTAACATGGTTATTTATTAGCGGTCCTCTTAAACAGGTGTCACTGTATTTTAAAAGTTAACAATTTGTTATAAAGCAAGTTTGCATATTAATTAATTACATGTTAAAAAAGATGAAAATTTGGACGCCATCTGGCGACAGGAATAAAAAACAGCAGCTATACATATAGGATAATAGAAGTGAAACTCTGTAAAATTTCTAACAATTACTTCATATCTACTGCAAGACTTCTCTAATACTTCTGCATATATTTATTGCAGACCTGCTAAATTATACCTGCTTACTGCATTCATCCTGCATATAACCTGCATACATTTTGCTATCCCAGTAAGCACCTCCCACTCCTAATGTGGTGGCCGAAGTGAGGGAAATGGCGGCCAAGGTGAGGGAAATGGCGGCCAAGGTAAGGAAAATGGCGGCCAAAGTGAGGCAAAAACTGTAATCTGTTTGGCAGAAAACCAGTTCCCTCCCACAATGACGTCATATCGAAAATTTGTTTCACATGCAGATTACCTACAGAATTGACCGATTTCACAAGGCTTGCTATTGGCTGAAATACAAAAGAAAAATGGCGTCCTTGTTGTGGATATCTAGGCAACAGCCAATAGGGATGCACGACTATCCACATTACGGCCACCATATTGGCAATAGGACACGCCTACTGAAATTCGTTCATTGGTACACAATGTTGAGTAAATATTTTCAATGTTCGCATGCGCCACGAGTGGCAGCTTCAGGAACCTAGTAACCTTCAGAACATACAAACGCGCTGATTGGCTAAGGTTCTGAAGGTTAGCAGTTCTTGGCTGACCACCAGGTGGACCTGGCGTATTGCTACATGGAAACTATGCTGGACTCTCCAGTTTTGCGCATTTTTATGCAGAAATGTAATTATTTATATGCAACCACAAACGTAGACTGCATAAAGAAATCCTGCAAAGCCGACATTTTCCTTAGTTCACGCGTTACCGCCAGGTGTCAGCACTTTAAAAACAACTCTGTTTTAAATACATCTATAGCTTTCAACACCCTGTATCATATTATCGGAAAGTGTTAAGTTAATTAATTAAATGTGATAATTGGAATGGAGTCTTTGCTTCATCTTATTTTCTAATCCCAGGCTTAATGACCGTAATTAAATGATACTCGATCTGTGATGTGCGTGTGGAGCGCCGTCGGTGTCGGAATTCGGTACTAAATAAGATGCTGGAGTTGGGGTGGATTAATTTGTGGGTGTGGAAGAACGGCATCGTTTGGCGGCTGTCTAATTGGGAAATTGGCGGCAGCCAATGAGGTGAAAGGTCGGTGGCTCGTCGACGATAATCAATCGATGAATTTCTTTTTGTTTGGCCGCGGGAGGGCGCGGACAGACAGCCGCCAGCAGCGCCCCCTGCGTGCTAATACGTGACATACTCGTTGGACGCCTAATTTCCTAATTACCGATGTTTGGTGGGAAATTTATTCGTGGACACGTCGAACAGCGGCTTAAGCGGTTATTCGCCGCCTAATTCTCACTGTCCTAATGAAGTTGCGCTAATGAGCTATACGATATAGGTGGCCATTTTCCAAGCTGCCAGATTTCTTTCAAGTGATACGGTGACAAAATGGAACGGTGCGCATGCGCAGTTGGGTGCCAATTAAGCGACTGGTATGCGCGGTTGCCATGACATTTTCTTCTTGTAGCGTGGGACATACTCTCCTCTGTACACGGTGACTGACTCACAAAAGCTAAATTTAATTTCATGTAAATTTAACAGAATGAGCTTGAAAAAAATCGCATAATGAGTTTCATCTTTTCGTAACAATGATACAGGTTATCATTTGGTTTTATGTGCGTTTTATTCTTTCACTTTTGCTAGAATATTGCATGGGAATGGGTTATCTTTCCTGCAACACAGGGGCAATAAGTTGCTTCTCTGCATGGCGAGTGTTGAGGGGAAACTGCTTCGAAAAATGATGCTATTGGCAGGGAGGTTAATACAGGGAGGGGAAACTGCCATGTTGAGACGCACTTTTTCCTCCCTGCGTTCGATTTGGAAATGGGCGTTGCTAATGGAACGTTCGAACGCTCACAGCCAATAGCTCGATAGACGCTTCGAGATGGCGGCGAGGCTGGGCAGCAAAAAGCGTGGAATATGGGCGTGGTTAGAATGCTGGCAATAACAACGAGAATCTTTTGCGCGGCCAATTCCAGTTTCCCCTCCCTCTATTAACCTCCCTGCCTCCACTAAGCCTCAGAATAGTTCACTTTGATGAAAGTGAAAATTGCGGGGGTGGAAGCGTATAGGCATTACGTCATTTGCCCCGCTGGTATATGACGTCAGCTATGGCAAAATACCCTCGTTTGCACGCCCCATACCACAGGGATTATACAATAATTATGTCACCACCACCGATAGGGGAACTCCCTAATTCAGATTTCAGAACAGGGGAAATTCGTTAATTACGTCACAACCCCCAAAAATTGCAGAATAAGGGAAATTCGTTAATTATGTCACCAACCCCTCAGATTTCAAAATAGGGGGAATTCGTTAATTATGTCACCACCCCCTCAGATTTCAGAACAGGGGAAATTTGTTAATTACGTCAACACTCCCTCAGATTGCGGAATAGGGGGAATTCATTAATTATGTCACCACCCCCTCTGATTTCAGAAAAGGTGGAAATCAAAATTTATGTCATTGCCACCTCATACGTCAGAATAGGGTTAAATCGTTAATTACGTCAACACTTCCTCAGATTTCAGTACAGGGGAAATTGGTTAATTAAGTGACTAACCCCCCACCCCCCACCGGTTTTATGAAAAGTGGGAATTTGATATTTATGTCAATGCCACCTCATACGTCAGAATAGGGTTAATTTGTTAATTACGTCAAACCTTCCTCAGATTTCAGAATAGGGGAAATTCGTTAATTACGTCACAACCCCCAAAAATTGCAAAATAAGGGAAATTCGTTAATTATGTCACCAACCCCCTCAGATTTCAAAATAGGGGGAAATAGTTAATTATGTCACCACTTCCTCAGAGTTCAGAATAGGGGGAATTCGTTAATTACGTCACCATTTCCTCAGACTTCACAAGGGGGAACTCGTTAATTACGTCGCCATGTCCTCAGATTTCCGAGGTGGGGGGAATTCGTTATTTACGTACCTGCCACCTCATATTTCCGACACACCTAACTAGTTATGTCACTCCGGCTGCTATTTTTAAAAATCACTAAAGTTGTCCTATTCGAATGGGTCTTCTTACAGGGTGTTCTAAAACTAGCCGACCTGCTTATGTTGACTTGCAGGTAAACTTACACACATTACACCTATCCAGCTAACATTAGGGGCTCCTTACCTACAATGGCTGAAGAACCAGACCATGAAGACTTTGCACCAGGAAACGTCACCTACGTTGCATAGCCTTCTTAAACAAACAGCCCTTATAAGGGTTAAAAACAGTCCATTTGTAAACTACAAAATGAATCAAAAGAGTATAATATAAGAATGAACTTGTGCATTGCATATGACAATGTCAAGTACAGCGGTACCTCGGTTTACAGAATTGGTTTCAATTGGTTCTGAAACCTTTGGTAAACCCCGGTTATAACGAACATCATGGATCACAAAAGGTGTTTATTAGTTCATAATAACTGAATCGGTCGTTATAACCAGGTTCTTTCAATATTACACATCGCATTTTTCAAAGGACCGCATGTTTTGTCTGCCTGCAATAACAATAAGCTGTTTGTTATAACAGAGTTCCGTATAAACCCGGTTTACTATACATAACATTTTCTTTCAAGCAAGTTTTACAGTATAGTTGAAAATGGCGGCCGGAGAGTTTATCAACACCTTGCAGAAAACCAATAGGCTGACGATGCACATGGCATATTCACCAAACCACTCGGATGTCGGCTTTTCGCGTCTGTTGGCATTACGATATTATCGCGATTTATTGATATGGCGCGATTACGCCGCCCAACACTTGCGTTTATTTACGTGATCAGCAAAAATAACAATCTTTATATGGAAAATAAAGCAAACGTACCGCATTTTTGATTATATTTTGTGTAGATATGCGTGATTAACACCCTAGATTGTATTCAATCATGGATAATACGCCTATATAGAGTTTAATTGTCACAATTTTGATTTCTGCTTTTTTACCTGTGATAAATGATGAATGAATATTGATAAAATAAAATGCAAATTGTTCATTTGGATGTTTGTTGTATTCTGTATCACCACTCTTGGTATCACTTGTGTTTGCTTTTGTCCACAAAATAGCTGTCAAATTGAAATGTCAACCACAAAATTAAAATGTAATTGTATATGCACATTTTTTAATGAAACCTACAAAAACTAAAAAAATGTCAGTAATATTGCTAATAAATTGTATTGAAGCTTCAAAGTTTGAAGAATTGCACGTGACGTCTTTTTGGCGAACACGTCAATAAACGCAAGTGTCGGGCGGCGTAATCGCGCGATATCGATAAATCGCGATAATTTCGTGATGCCAACAGAGGCGGGATGCCGACATCCGAGTGGTTTGGTAAATACGCATGTAGATGCGAGTTTCTCGTAGCCACGCCTACTCAGCCGCCATTTTCTGGCGCTTATAGCGCCATCCAGCGTTACAACATGGCAACAAGATCTCATTTATACACACGCATTAATACGCATTTTAAACAAATAGGCCTTTAGATTCATTTAAACCCAATTGGCCTTTTGGATTCATTTAAACCCAATTGGCCATTTGGATTTATTTGAAACGAATAGACCCTTTAGATTCATTTAAACCCAATGGGCCCCTTTGGATTCATTTCAAGCGAATGGGCCCTTTGAATTCATTTAAAACGAATGGGCCCTTTGGATTCATTTAAAACAATAGGGCCCTTTGAATTCATTTGAAACCAATGGGCCCTTTAAATTTATTTAAAACCAATGGACCCTTTGGATTAGTTTAAAACGAATGGACCCTTTGGATTCATTTTAACCCAATGGGCTCTTTGGATTTATTTGAAACGAATGGGCCCTTTGGATTAATTTAAAACGATAGGGCCCTTTGAATTCATTTGAAACCAATGGGCCCTTTAAATGTATTTAAAACCAATGGAACCTTTGGATTTATTTAAAACCAATGGGCCTTTTGGATTTCCTTAGGACCAATGGGTTATTTGGATTCCATTAGGACTAATAGGCCATTTGGATTATATTAGGACCAATGGGCCATTTGGATTGGATAAGGAACAATGGGCAATTGAACTATATTAGACCCATTGTATTGGGACCAAGCTGGACACAAGCACAGAAGTCACAGTTACCAAGTTTTCCAGTAGATGGCGCAATGCGCGCCAGACCATGGCATTTTATGCAATAATCTGATTGGTCGTAGATCCATGGATTGCTCATTGGCCACACCCACACCTCCAAGCGGATGCCGGCTTCAATGAACATGGCGGTTGGTCCCCCTTAGCCGAAGGTATTATATCTCATTGCAGAAAACCCTGCTCCAATCGGACAAGTTTTACAAATTTCAATATGACGGCCGCGTATTCAAAATGCCAACCGCAGGTGTAAAAAGTAGGTATAAGCACTCTTGGTATAGGTCAACAAAAACATGTTTTGGGACACCCTGTATAAGTACAGTTTACGAGCTGTCTAATTGAGCGCTACTGACTTTTGACAACTGCAGCAGAATGGCAGGCTTCCCTGCCAAACAACATGTCATTGTAGGCTCTACTGTTACCCTGGATGACCAAGTCCTATTGGAGATCGATGTGCGAGGAAAGAAAACCACCATCGAAATGCTTGTTGAGTCCCTTGCACCAAACCTTCCGCTAGGACTCGACAAGACGATACCGTTGAAAGCTCACCTACGACTAGATTAGGGCACATTGGTGCTTTAGGCACAGGGGTTGGAAGTGGAATACCCCTTTCTTAACCGCTCCATGCTACAGCCAGAGGTTCACCTCTGCCACCTCTAGCCCATTCGACACCACCAAAGTCAGATGGAAAACTTCGAGTACCGATATCTTTCCGAGTCCAGAGGCATCCTGGAACATTTACTCCGAACAATGTTACGTGCCAAGGACAGCGAGAACATCCTCCGGTTCTAGCACAACACGTCACTCAAGTGACCACTCTGCCCACCACACCAACTGTTGCAAGTACGCGTATGACACACGTGCTGGCAATGACCATCACCACAAAAGCCACTACCGTAAAGATCTGAATTTTATGCTGGATGTGCCTCTTCAAAGAGATTACGGAAAGAGGTTCAGTTGATAACCATAGAACTGTTGCAGAAGAGTCACTGGTGGCCCTCTAAACACATGTACTGTTGTGTCGCCGAGATAAGCTATTCCAAGGACAGGGATTATGAGGGGCAAGGGCAGGGACTCGTCCACTTTAAGGGGTGACCGTGTTTAGGCTGCACCTGGGTCACCACTACCAATGACGTCATCCGCTCGGGTGCTCGTAGTGACACAGGTGCAGCCTAAACACGGCCACCCCTTAAAGAGTACGAGTCCCTGCCCTTCCCCCTCATAATCCCTGTCCTTGGAATAGCTTCTCTCGGCAGCACAACAGTACACTACGCGATATAACGGTTGATGCATTTCAACAGATGATATCACAATGTTTACTGCACCTTTAATTCTTCACTCATGCCGATTTCATTGTATGGCATGATCATTGAAGGTGCAAATGAAAGAAAGAAGGAAGCAAATTATTTTCAATATCTCCTAAAATAACTTTCCTAAACATTCCATCAGTTATAAATTAAGGGATTGAAAATTGTAATTTGTGTTTACAAACTTTCTTCATATATGTCTTTAATATTGGAAGTTGCATGCATATTCACCACATTTGCACTAAGTTACTGAATACGTACAGATACTTTCCACTCAGTCCTTCCTTCCAAATGACCGTAATTCTTGTAAACATTTTACTACTCGGCATCCTACTTTGACAGTGGGGAGAAGCCTTGATATAATTTTTCATACTCTAGTTTTTTTTGTTATTCTGTAATTTCAAGGGCTGTGCTCTTCAAACCAAATTAGTCTGGTAAAGTTGCCAATTATTTGCGTAAAGTCATGTGGAAAGTCACGTGACTAGGACACGCCAACGAAATGTATACTTCGGTTGTACCAAAGGCACGTACTACAAATTGAAACTGTTTCAGATAGTACAAAGTGTCAAAACATGAGCTTACCTTTTCAGCTATGAACAGGTGTGAGCATACGTTCTTTACATGCTCACAGTTGTTGCCGCAATCACCAACCACATTTGTCTGCAACCATACAACAGTTGCAATTAATCTTACAAAACCACTACAATAATTACCAGTACCTACTGTACATACTATGTCTTAAAATAAACCAATTCACAAAATAGTATTACCACACTTTAACACTAGAACTTCCATGTCGATTTTAAAGAGACAGTTTTAGTCAACAAAAAAATTTTAATATGTTATCCAGAGTGATGAACCAAGGAGTTATGTATAACTCCTTGGATAAACTATAGAGAATGGCTATTCGGTATGTTAACCAATTTGCAATGGTTAACAAGTTATAAATTAAATTCGAAAAAGGTATGTTGACAGCAAATTCAACAGCCGTTATATTAAGTAACAGCAATGGAGAGGACATCGGCGAGTGCTGTGCTCGGTAGCGCACACATTTCTCCGTTCGCAACATCGCCTGGCCAAGCTAAATGGCCAAAAAAATTCTACCCGTTTTTGCGGAGGGGAGCAGCGAATTGACGGTGACAGCCAGACGCCATCGTAACGGTCGTTTCGCCCGCTCGATCGTAGGCGCCACGTTCTATATCTCAACCCCCATGGGTGATTTGGCCATCAATCCGCGCAAAGAAAGAGTTCCATAAACACATCCGTCTCGACGGTTAACCAACTGCGAATTGGTTAACATACCAAATAGCCATTCTCTATAGTTTATCACCCCGAATAACATATTAAAAAATTCCCGTTGACTTGACTGTCCATTTAAAAAGAATAAAATGGTGCTTTATTAAGCGGTGGAGTACAGGAAAAATATATCCTGCCAAGGGTGTCATTTTGACACTTTTGCATTTAATTTTCTTTATAACTTTTTACATACAAATTACTTTGAGGTACCAGCTGGTACCTCAAAGTACAAGCTGGAGTCATAATGACACTATGGCAAATTGCATTGGTTATCATTTGGTTGGGGTTGTGCGGGTGGGATTGTATGAATGTTTAATCAGTCAATTAGATTCTATGGTCTGTTGCGATACCTAGGCTTTTAGTGTTTTTTCATTCAATTGGCAACAAGTACCTGCTACATACCGCATGTGGGTAGTGGTACATCAGTTACTTTTGAAATTATATTTTTACGGGATATAAATATATAATTTTACAGGGCAAGAGCATACCACATGCCCTCCCCTCCTCCTACAAGGCACGTTTTGCCACCCACACAGCATCTCCTAAGTTGACCAATAATATACTGGTCAACAACTGGTTTCCTTATACACTTGCTTGGCCCCAAGGACTAATTTTTCAGATGTGAGGAGGTTGTGTTGTTGGCGATACGCCCCTTGAAAGATTAGTGGCGCATCGCCCCATTCATCAAGGAATTCTAGAGAAATTCTGCAGGAATTGTAAAAACACACCTGGCAATTCTGCAGGTATGGTAAATATCCACCTGGCCATTCTGCAGGAATTGTGAAAATCCACCTGGCAATTCGCGCAGGAATTTTATTCATTTATCAAGGAATTCTAGAGAAATTCTGCAGGACTTGTAAAAAACCACCTGGCCATTCTGCAGGAATTGTAATCATTCATCAAGGAATTCTAGAGAAATTCTGCAGAAATTTTAATCATTCATCAAGGAATTCTAGAGAATTTAAGCAGGAATTGTAAAAATCCACCTGGCAATTAGGCAGAAATTTTAATAAATCATCAAGGAATTCTAGAGAAATACTGCAGGAATTTTAATCATTCATCAAGGAATTCTAGAGAAATTAAACAGGAATTGTAAAAATCCACCTGGCAATTATGCCGAAATTGTAATCATTCATCAAGCAATTCTAGAGAAATTCTGCAGACATTGTAAAAATCCACCTGGCAATTATGCAGAAATTTTAATAAATCATCAAGGAATTCTGGAGAAGTTCTGCAGGAATTGTAAATATCCACCTGGAAATTATGCAGAAATTTTAATCATTCATCAAGGAATTCTAGAGAAGTTCTGCAGGAAATGTAAAAATCCACCTGGCAATTCTGCAGGAATTGTAAATATCCACCTATCAATTCTGCAGGAATTGTAAATATCCACCTGGAAATTATGCAGAAATTTTAATAAATCATCAAGGAATTCTGGAGAAGTTCTGCAGGAATTGTAAATATCCACCTGGAAA
>JAQIWR010002945.1:0-10253 GCA_034695945.1 Glomeris hexasticha | reverse complement strand
TGTTGGCAATGGGCTATGGCATATCTCGACGATATTGTCATCTACTCGGAAACCATCGAGGAACATATCAAGCACGTGAAGGATGTGCTGGATCGCTTGGCTAAGGCCGGCCTCACCGTTCACCCGGATAAAATCCAGCTTTGCTCTCACGAGTTCAAATTCCTGGGACACATCCTGTCACCTGGCTTGCTACTTCCTGACCCAGACAAGGTGAAAGCTGTGGCTGAATTTCCTGCGCCGAAGGACGTGCAACAAGTGCAACAGTTCCTCGGCCTGACAAGTTATTATCGGCATTTTATGCCTGATTTCGCCCAGACAGCTAAACCCTTG
The DNA here is from genome assembly GCA_034695945.1 of Glomeris hexasticha. Taxonomy (NCBI): domain Eukaryota; kingdom Metazoa; phylum Arthropoda; class Diplopoda; order Glomerida; family Glomeridae; genus Glomeris; species Glomeris hexasticha. The sequence goes on along the minus strand of JAQIWR010002945.1, from coordinate 9,923 downwards.
TCACAACTGACCTCGAAGAAGAGTGTATGGGAGTGGGGTCCTTCGCAGGAACAAGCGATGAATGAGCTGAAGAAGCTTCTCCTGGACTGCTCTGGAGTGGAGCTGCCTGATCTGAACCGCGAATTCATAATTCAGACAGACGCGTCTGATCTCGGTTTGGGAGCTGTGCTACTGCAGGAAGTAGATGGTGTCAGGAGACCCGTGGCTTTCGCAAGCCGTGTGTTGACACCAGCCGAACTTAATTATTCGGTAACCCAAAAGGAATGCCTGGCAGTTGTCTGGGCAGTGAAGAAATTCGCTCAATACATCGAATACACCCACTTCACCATCGAAACGGACCATCTAGCGCTGAAGTGGTTGAAAGAAGACAGCGGGGAGACTGGCGCGCTGGTCCCTGCAGCTCCAAGCCTTGGACTACATGGTGATTCACATCCCAGGTCGCGTCAATAAGGCAGCAGATGCTCTTTCTCGGAACCCACCAGACAGAGATGAGGCGTTAAGCGAGAGTATCACGGTCGCAGCCGCCGAAGAAGTGCCGAACGATTTCAACCCAACTCGCGAGGGGTGGATTTCGGCTCAGCTGGAAGATGAGTTTCTGGCTAAGGTCCACCGGTACGTATCCCACGGAGAGATGCCCAGTGATGACCGTTCGTGGCAGAAAATACTCGAAGTGGCAGAGGCCTGTGTAATAGACCGGGGATTATTGCTAAAGTACATACCTCCTCGAGGGTCAGATGAAGAGAACCTGAATAACTGCTTGAAAATCCTGGTGCCCAAGGCATTGCGGCTCCAGTTGATTCAGCAGATCATGACCCACCGTTGGTAGGGCACTTTGGGAGTGCAAAGACCTACCATCGGGTTAAAGAGAAGCATACCTGGAAGAGGATGAAGCAGGATGTGTGGATATACTGCCGCGGGTGTGTGGCTTGCCAGAGGGCGAAGCCGAAAAACAAGCCACCCGCGGGACTGATGCTCCATACTGATCCTCTTGGTCCTTGGAAAATGGTTGGCCTGGACCTAATGGGAGAAATGCCAAGGTCAGCAAAAGGCAACAACACACTGTTGGTAACAGTAGACTACTTCTCTAAATGGGTCACGATGTTCCCCTTGAAGTCTGCAAAAATCAGACCGATCGCGGAACGTCTGTTCAGTCTGTGCTGTCAGCTGGGATTCCCCGAAGCTGTCCTATCAGACCAAGGTCCCCAGTTCGTGTCAAAGGTGTACGACAAGATGTGGCGAGCGGTGGGCACCAAGCCCAAGCGCACCACGACATACCATCCTCAAACCAACCTGACCGAACGGGTAAATAGGACAATAGTACCCTACATGCGTACCTTCGCGGAAGAACACCAGCAGACTTGGGATGCACGATTGGACGAACTCGGATTCGCCATCAACACGGCAGTGAGTGAATCTACGGGAATGGCCCCATGTGAAATCATGTTGGGCCGAAAACTCGAGTACCCGTGGAAACTCGATGAACAGCAGGCGGAAGACCTGGTGGAGCCTACTGATGACGACCTAAGAGAGTTCGGAAGAACTCTCGGTGCTCGTCTGGCCAAGGTCTACCTTTCGGTGAAAGAGAACCAGGCCAAAGCTTCTGAAAAGCAAAAGAAGCATTACGACAAGCATCGAACTGTCCACAAGTATAGTGTCGGAGATAGGGTATGGAAAGATACTCACGTGCTCTCCGATGCGTCCAAAGGCTTCACGGCAAAACTGGCTCCGCTCAGAGATGGACCCTACAAGATTGTGGAGGAGCTCTCTGAGCTGGTAGTCCGGTTAAAGGACGAAAAAACAGGCAAATTGACAAAACCAGTCAATATTTGTCAGTTGACACCGTGTGTAGAGCCAGAACTTCCTGGTCTGCCGGTGATACCCCCGTTGAAGTTGGCTCGTGGACGTCAACCTGAAACTCGGTACCAATTGCGGCCGAGAAAGTAGATTATCATTAATCTACTGGTTGACAAAAACTTCGGAACGATTTAATAATCTTACCTGACAGTGAACAGCAGAAGACGTTGAAAAAGCAGCACGGAGTTACTGCAACCGACAGGTGTTGAAACATCATAGCGCAGCAACTGGGCAAATTAAAAATGCCTGGTGCAGCTGGAAATGAGAAAAGTGCATTAATAAACTGAAAACAGCTCGGAAGGAATTAATAAAAGGAAACTACTACTTGCCATCGTCTGAAACCGCTTGGAACCGGAGATTTGACATCTCCAGGTCGCTGATGACGTCACCACTGTTGACATCGGCGAAAATGGCAGCACCGACCAGCTGTAAGCTGGAAAAACCACATGTGCGCCTATAAGCCAAGTCTAAACGCGGAAGAAACGGCTAAAACGAAGATAGCCATCTGCAAGGACGACTAAAAGTACTTTAGTTTCTCACCGTGGGTGAATTTTAACGTAAAGATCGAGGCCGGGATGGCACAGTTTGCCCGAAGATCGTCGAAGTGTAACACTCGCCGATTTCTACAGTTTCCGTGCTGGATAGTGGCCATTTCCGGCTAAAAACGAACAGCGATTATGCAAATTAGCTGTAAAATTCACTTACCTGCTGGTTCGAAGCTGCTACAACAGTTTTGGACGTTGTCATGAACTAATCTAGCAGTTAGGTCGTCGGCAAAAATCGAACATCGACCAAATGCTTGCCAGCAGGTCTTATCTTGTTCCGCTCAACGTCCTGCGTCGATCGGTATCCAGCTCTTAATGCTCGAACGTCGGGAAGTGATCGGAAAACGCGTACGAAGTTTCAAAATGGACAAGGGAATTTTCCCCTTAAGCGTCCATTACCGATGACGTCACGGCCATCGGGCTTTGAAGAAGGGCGTGGCTATCGCCTCTTCACTCCCGATGGGCCGATATTCAACCGCACGTCACGTGCGCGCACCACGCTAGCGCATAGGGGAAAGGAAATAGTCCCCTATGAGCGCGCACGAATACGCTTAAGGGCTCGGTGATGCGTCACTTCGAGCCTAAGCGTTGAAGGGAGAAGACGTCGCCAGTTGACGGCAATTTCTACGAGAAGAAGGCGATTTCGAAGCCGATAAACCAACGATTGTTCATCTGGCAAGCGCAGGATGGACCGCAGAGGCGATCAGCCGCCAAAGCGACCGGTGGAACCGGTCATGATCGGACCGGACGAGAAGGTTAGCCTTTTTTTTGTGTCTCGGTCAAGGGAAAGTGACGGACGCGGTCTTCGACGGCCAAACGGTGCGAGCGCATTCTAGATGACGTTCGCCGCCAGTTGACCGCGTCCCACACATTTCACGACCATTTTTCGGCGGCCGGGACAATCGGCAAAGATGTGCGATGGCCCTAATCGCTTCCGCGGCTTAAAAGTTTGGCTCGCCGGATAGAAGCTCGTCCAGATATTCGGCCTGCATGTAATGCAGCCTTGTTCGTCGGATGACAATGGCGATGACAAGCTGCAGCCTCCGATCCTCGTTCTTCGAAACGAAGGCTTTGCGAGGTTGAGTGATACCGCCAGTTGCCGCCATCTTGTTTATTTCTTGAGCAGCCATTTTGGCGGGACACAGTCGTCCGCCCCATATTAATAATGGTTACTGACTCGTTCCTTTACGCCTTCCTACAGTGTTTCCGTCGTTGTGGGGACATGGTACGAGTCGAGCGCAATCGCCGCGCTCCTCCAACCGACCCCTACGAGTTGGAGCAGTGGGAGAGGACCTGCCGAAACGAAGGTTGGATGACCATCGGCGAGGCAACTGAACTGGTGGGAACCACCGCCGGCCTGGTCTTCAGCGAACCAGGCACTGGAGTCCTGTATCAAGCTGGACCAGCCCGCCAACAGCCACCGGCAGATGGAGGAAGACCCAGGCCCCACCTAGAAGTATTGCGAATGTATCGCTACTTCTCGACAGCCGGACCTCTGGTGCGGTACGTGCCATCGTCACCTGCACAGCAAGCCAGGGAGGACCGAGGGGCCATGGTTGCTCCCCCACCGGCCCCGGTGATGATTGAGAACCCCTTCGTCAAATCAGCCTCTCTGCATGGCTCTGACCAACGGGAATCTGCAGCTGCAGCTGTAAAGACCACAGCGGAGATGATTGCGAGAGGAGCCCCGTCTGAGCGTTCAACGCAAGTCGCCGTCGTACCACCTACCCCACCAGCTCGCAGAAGGGAAGTCTCCGCCCCACCAGCTCGGGAAAGGGAGGTGCCTGTCCCCAGAAGGGATGAGCCAGCAACGCGTTCCGGCCCCTCCGGAGGAGCAAGGTCGAAAGACCCGGATCCCCCTCGTCACAGAGATGACCGTCGCCGGAGGGAGGAACGGGACAGCCGTCCCGACTGGGCGAAGACCCCGCCCAGTCAGAGACGAATGATGGCTGCCCTTCCTGGCTTCAGGGCCAGCGAGATACGTCAGCAGAGGAGACCCCCACCAGGCCATCCGGACGCAATCCCGTGGAAGGAAAGGTCCACCGAGCCCAAGGGGCGAGCGCCGGTAGCGGTGCCAGAAGCCTCACCTCCAAAAAGAAGGAGGAACCGTGGCAAATCCCGCCCTTGGCCGAAGGAACGCCAAGAGGAGCAGGAGCCCGAGGAGCCAGTCGAAGAACCCGGCACCTCTCTCCAGCAAATTCAAGCCTGGATGGAGAAGTGCGGAGTGTGGCGCGATGGCCGCGCCAGCAAGGACGTCGTGACACAGATGGTCCAGGGCATCATCGAGGCCGTAGGCAACGACTTTACCATCGGTCTCACTCGCACCGACCCAGAGGAAGCAGAGCAGATGCCCGAGGAACCTGAACCAGAACCACCCCGTCCGAAGCCGGCCAATCTCAGTCTTGAGGCCCCCTCGGAGGGCGAGGCCCTCCCCGCGCCAGGACCAGAGCCAGTCCCAGACTCCCCGTCCGGGGTGCTGGCTGCTCTCAGCCTGGAAGCCGCCCTCGAAAGGGCAGAAGCGGACGCCGAAGATGAGGGGATGGAGGACGACCATGCCGAAGACCCGAGTCCTCTTCAGCAGGAGGTTGCGTCGCTGGAACAGGCTCTGGAAGATGGAGACGATGAGACGGCGAAGACGGCTGCGGGAGAGACCCTAGAAGTTGGAGTCCTCTCCGACGACAGCGTCTTCTAGTCCTGCCGTTCACTGCTCATACTTTTTATGTTCTTTCCTTTATTTTCCGTTAATTAGCGTTCGTTGGTTGAGGGAGGAAGTAGGCAGTGCGGGGGGCTGGCGCCGTGTGTTGGCGAGCCACCAGGGAGGATCGGCTGAAGATGGCCGCGGTTGTGCGCCCTCGCTGGTTCAGCAGGGACAAGGCACACCGCGGGCCTAGGCCATGAGGATCCTCCTACCGTACTTGCTGCCTTCTCCCTCTCCCGGTTGTGATTAATGTGTTGGGCTGAGCCACGTGGCCAGTCCGTAGTCATTTACTTTTACCTTTCGAGTTTCCACCGAGCATTGGAACGTGAGACCTTACCTGATGTGCCGAAAGGAGATGTCGCCGACCAGAAGATGAAGGCCGGAATCCTCTTCGAGATCTTGCCAGGGCGCTGGCGAAGAATGGTGTTAAAGTGTTGGGCTGAGCCTCGTGGCCAGTCCGTAGGCATTATTTTATATAAACACTCGGCGAGTTGGGGATTGGGTCCCTTAACTCCGGTAACGTTCCCAGTGATATTGTCTCGGTGGAGATTTGCTGCCCGTTGGCGGCCTTTAATATATTCTTTTGCAGGTTGGAGTGGCTCTGGCATGGTCTGGTTCCTCTGGGCTCATAGGTTTAAAGAGTGCGCGGAAAAGTATTCCCGCAACTTTTTGAGGGGGGAAGTGTAACGACCCGGTTGTTTCCCCTCCCCGTTTTTACGTGAGTTAGGCGCATTTGGACTCTTCCAGCAGTGGACTGCTCTCACCTATCTCCCCCGCTGGGGAGTAGGAAGGGTCCAACTGGGCGTCGCCCATCTTAAACAGGTATAAAAGCAGCTGCATCCCTGTATTTGGATCCGTTCCTTAAAAGGATCAGGAGCTGTGAGAGAGCTTGGCCAGGGGAAACCCTTGGGACCAGCACCTTGCAGTGATATTTCCCCTATCCCTAGAAAGATAGTGGGACCTTTTGAGCCTAGAGGAGGTGAACTGTGCCAGGTTGAGTCACTCCCTGCTGTTCATGTTTGTGCATTGAATAATAAAATTGTTTTATGCAATCATTTGGCTCCTCGGCTTGTGTGAATTATTCGCGAAATTATTAGTAACGGAAACGTTACAAGGTTAGGTTTGTTAACTGCACTTACCGTAACTACAAGCGCAGTTAACAATAAAACGACAACCAACCTTCCGGATATGACGAAAGCTAGTTTATTGAACGTATTTAGACTTTGCGGTCAATTTATGTTGACAGTGTTTTTGTCGTAAAACGGCTAGTTTAATCATAATCGGCGATTTTGCGTAATAATTATTCACATTGGCTGATTATTCACATTGGCGGTAACATCAACACTTGGTCTGCATATCCAATGGAACCGTAAGACTCTGATTGCTCTTCAACTAAGCGTTTAATCGAAACCTTATCGTAAACGTAAATTGTTCACAAGGTCAAAATACATCTTAAAATACACTTTCCGTTATTCTTTAGAAAGTTAGGATAGGTTTGTTAACCAGTGGTGTCGTAACTCGGTCATCTACAAACATTTGTGGTTAACAAACCAAACCTAACCCTCTGAAAATAACGATACGTGTATTCTAAGATTTATTTTGACCTTCCGAACAATTTACGTTCACGGTAAGATTTCGATTAAACGCTTATTTAACGCGCAATCGGCGTTTTACGACTCCTACCAAGAAATTCTGCAAAACGCTAATAGGTGTCGCCATTGTAAACTATTGTAAGGAGTACTGAAAACGAATGAGCTATAATATATTATAACATTATAGCTCATTGCTACAATCTTGAAAAATCCCCATATTACATATAATTGGTTTTTATTTTGTGGAATTAAAATGCAAGTTTCCAAACATAAAATATGAATAAAATTAATAAAAAGAAGGTAGACATTATTTATGAATGATCCCATAGGGTCCGAGAAGGAAGCACAGCGCCACCTGGAGTACGTTAGGGTGACTAAACTTGGTAGGGTATGCCAACATGGCCAAAATGGCAAAATGCACCATAAAGAGCCAATTGCGCAGTTACCTAAGCGTGTAATCGACAACTTACTGTAAACGTAAATTATTCTGAAGGTCGAAATACGTCTTACAATACACTTCCTGTTATTTTTAGAATTCTAGGTTCGGTTTGTTAACCAGTGGCGTCGTAATTTAACTCACATGATCTACAAACCAAACTCTCTGAAAATAACGGACAGTGTATTGTTAGATGCATTTTGACCTTCCAAACAATTTACGTTCACGGTTAGTTTTCGATTAAATGCTTAGTTAACGCGCAATCGACGTTTTACAGTCCCAGGAGAAAAAGTTATGAACAATTGTGCACAATTTCAAAAAAACTTATAAAAAATTCACAATTTGTGCACAAAAAATTGTGATTTTGACGTTTTGCATACAAATAGGGTGCGACTTTGTGCCAAGCTTTGTGCATAGGTCGCACAAAATTTTGTGCACAATTGGACACAATTTTTTCTCCTGGGGTGCTCAGCCCCTACCAAGTTGTTCTGCAAAACGCTGATAGGTGTCGCCCTTGTTGAAAATGGCTGTTCCTTCTCGGAGCCTATATTCTTTATCACACAGATGCCTTTCCTGTTTAAAAATGTCTGCATGATTGAAGCATTGAAGTGTCTGTCAGATAAAAGTTGCACTATAAATGCGGTAGGTGGAGCTGCTGGATGCATTTCGTGGAAAAGTGACAATCTGCAAGGATCTTGTGGCACATCGAAGGATCGAGAGACAGTGTAACATAGGAGTGAATTAATACACCTTTTGACTGTTGCAAATTTCTCATATATATGGATAGTGAGTGAATGAACGGTATGAGAAAGATTCGGTGCATTTTTGCGCATCTAGAGAACGTTGATTGCGCAATCGGCATCATGGCGATGGATACAAGCGACATTTAGTTGGTGACCTGTGGGAAATGGCAAGGTCCTTGTACAATTTGCGAACCGCTCTTGACGAAACGTCAGCCAATCAATTGGCTCAGGTAAAAAAATCAATGCCATCTACTAATATACTAACCTAACCTACCATCTGTTTGAAACGCGTTATCAGGTCCGCCATTATCATGCACGCTTCACTTCTGCCATCAGGCAGGCAACCTTGCCTCCATTGTAGTCTTGCACTAAAAATCGATACATTTTGTTGTTTTTTTAGACGTTTTCCTCTCATCATGCATCCCTCATCTGCGTCACTAATTTACCAACAGATAATAAAAGAAATATCGACTAAATCTAAACCGGATTCCATTCATTTATTAATAAAACCATAGAGTATAATGGGTTTTCCGCCATTCGCAGGTTTATATTACATGATTCCATGCAGTGAAGACACATTACCTAAAAGTGAAATACTTTAAAAGTGGTTAATTTAGCGGTGGCTTTATTTTCGCGATATTCGCGCATTTTCAACTTTCCGCGAAAATTTATGTACCGCAAAAATTTATGCACCACAAAAATTTCATAACCGCAAAAAATATATCTCCAGTTCACTATTTTTTTGTACAAAAACCTAATAATCAGGCAAACCTGAACCTTATGAGGTGAGGGGTAAGCTTCGTGTTTAATTACAATAGAGCTAAGGTGTATGTTGTTACAGTAAGTTTATCGAAAATGGCACAGTTAAACGCCGATTGCGCGTTAACTAAGCGTTTAATCGAATACTTACCGTGAACGTAAAGTGTTCAGAAGGACGATATACATGTTGCAATACACTGAATTTCGTTATTTTCAGTAAGTTAGGTTAGGTTAAATGTTAACCAGTGTTGCCGTAACTCATGTGATCTAAAGTTGATTCCGAGGTATCTGGCCAAAAAAGAGGTGTGTCTACGGCCATTTCCCCTACATATGGGAATAGTTATAATTGATATACAATAGAACTTATTCCCACAGGTGCGGGGAACTGGCCATAGACACACCTCTTTTTTTTGCCAGGATACCTTGGAATCAACTGTATCATGCAAGTAACATTGTTATATGAGCTGCTTTTCAGGAACATTATGAGATTAACAATGATGAAATGACAAAGGTCTGCATATAAGCATTCAAGGGTATATATATGGTTTACATAGCACTAAGTTTTTCATTACTATAAATGTTTGTCACATGAAGCAGTTGATGGTTTCGTTATCAAAGTTCGGCTTCCCAGCAATGAAATAGTTTCCAGAAGATTTTTGCCCGAGGAACCATTTCTGGTAAAATGGAAATGTCTGCTTGTTGCCCATATTTATAACTATCACTAATTACATATTATTTTCTAGGATTTGTCAAACTTTATTACAGGCCAGAATGGGTCTACTACATCGTTTACCATTTTGATCCCAGAATGTTCAGTAATCAAGTCTGCAGATACAAAACATATTGCTTCATTAGGATCATTGGGCATAATGCAATCAATACTGATAAATGTTTCATGGGTAATAAGCTGAAAAAAGGTTTATTGTTATCTGCTCTGATATGATCATTCATAATTATGTTGAATTCGGTTGGGCATAAAGGGAGAAGACGGTGATGAAACAGTTAGCCATCTGCATGGATTGTCAGAAATGCATCACCTGTAGGCTACAGATATTGAATGTTCCACAATTGACCTGACTGAAGAGTTGGATGAAAGTGACTTGGCGGAAGAAAGGTGAGGACATGAAATAGTTGCACCGTTGTCTTATCATCTGCTGGTAAATATGTAAAACATGTCAGTTTTAATTACAGAGTCATCACCATCCGTAAAGGCTGCATTAGGGCTGGGACACACTTGGTGCGATTCGGACTGCGATTGCGTTTGTGGAATAAAGTGACGTCACTAACCACGGCAGC
>JAQIWR010002944.1:0-10253 GCA_034695945.1 Glomeris hexasticha | reverse complement strand
GTGAGTATACTGACTAATAACAAATTTCCATGTAAATCTGTGAAATCGTGATTATAGCTTTCTGTTCTCCTTTAATACAAAAAATCCGATAACTTGAATTTTCGATAATTTGAATTTTTTTCTTGGGTCTCTTCGGGTTCAAATTATGGAGGTTCGACTGTATACCGATAACATTTAAAAGAGCATTGACTGCAATTTTCAGCGCTGAGTTTTCATTTATGCGTTGTGTCCTTTTTTCGGTCGAGTGGATTCGTTGAGTGTTTGTTTGTTGGAAATGAATTTTGTGGGAGAAGTTGAACAGTCATCGAAGATCATCAATCGTGATCCGGCGAAAGATGTTGCGCGAACACGAAAAGCACGAGAGAAGGAAGATGGCGGTGCCGATTGCCAGCACTTGATGTTGTGTTGTCCTCTTCCCAGTCCTAGATCCAGATTGTTGTAATGAGATCTGTTGGCCCAAAACCCTTCAGAACCAATGACCTTTTCGAATTGAAAACGAAATTTGAAACCCAAGACTCGGAATGGTTTCGCGGTTATTAGCGCGAAGTCTTAACCCTTTGCTAATTAGCCTTGTTCTAATCATGCTCTAATTGCCATTTGAAACAAGATGCTTTACAGATAGGAAAACAAAAACTACATAATGGGATGGCAGAATGGATTTCCAGTTTTTCCCTGACTTCACTGCGCGATGATAACAAATTTTAACGCGACATTTTTTACGATATACGATACAAATAAGATTCCATTTATACTGATCGAAATAATGGTTAATTTAAAGTTCTTATAAGTCGGTAAATGACAGTGTAATAGAATTCCTGGATTTCCTGGGGAAGTCATGGAATTCTAAAATATTTATGGAAAACCTGAGATTTTAAAGTGGTCCTTTAAAAACATTTTTTTTTTTAGTTTTTGTAATTATTTATAACTGCTTTATAATACAGTTAAATCTACCTCATACCAAAATGATAAACGATTTTGTCCTTTATAAGGGTATCCTCTTTAAAACTTACAGGGGAAATCCAATTGTAACAGCACCCTTATAATAAATAAACATGATTGGTAAACAAATTAGTGGTTATGCCGCAAATTTTCTTATAGAAGCCCGGGCGTTTATTCAAATTTTGGATTTTCAGGATGGGCTTCTATTAGAGTCCAGCTTTTATTTTATGTAATACCATGTATACCCTATGAAAGTATATACATTTTGGTAGAAAAGCAATTGAACTTACCTCGATTACAACGTTAAATCCCACCGATGACCGGCTTGTATTTGGAACCGGCTTTTAATCATTGTCTGTCCTAAATGACCCGGCTTCAATTGGAAACCGGCTTTTGTTAGAAAATATACGGCAATTTCCAAATGCTTGTTTGAAACAAGGGTTTGAAAGGATAACTATTCAGTATTGACAGTAAGGTGTGTAAAAAGTTATCAAATAAGTTTTGGAGCCAATTAATCCATAGAGGGCGCTGCTGCCTTTGTATACAAGTACTATATAGAAGTAAATGTTATCATCTTTGGGCTGAATAAAAGTGCCTCTTATAAGGGAATGCACTGATAATGATAACCCTTATTTGGTGTTCGGTCGAGTGTTCAGTTACGTAGAAAACACTAAAGGAGGATAAAATCAGTATTTTATAAGGGAATGCTCTTATAAGGGAAGCCACTACAGAGGCATTCCACTGTATGTTGTGAAGATTTTGTTGGAATTTCTGTGGTTGCTGTTTTCCAGAAGGAGATGGTCCATCTTCATCCGCGGTCCTCATCGAAACGCGTATACGTATACGCTGATTCTGTTCTTGAATTTCCAGAAAGAAGTTATTGTCACCTGTAATCTGTTTTGTTGTTTCTTGTACATTTTGTGAGATTTTTGCTTCTTGTTTCACCCAAAAAGGGTTTGTGGACTTTTCGGTCACGAAGCGGCGTATCACAAAAGCCGTTTTTGTCCCCGCTTTCAAAAACCAGACTGTGTGCTTGCTTTCTTGCAAGAAGGTTCTTTAAATTATGGCAGTGATTATATTTTTCGTTTCATACCAAGATTCACGACCTGCACATTCGTCACAACTGAAACACACACAAGCGGTGCATTTGACCCCGGTGCAGTAGCAGCGGCAGCTAGATCAACCCGCAAAAACCAACAGTTTTGCTCATTTTCTCTACCAAATTAGCTCGTTTGCTGGCTTTTCTTCTGGCGCCATCGATCGACTTCAACTTTCTCTTTTTAGCAGTGGTTTCGGATTTGAAAATAAAACCCGGGGAAAAAAGTTAGCGCAGACCGAGAGGAGCCCGGGCTGCGCGCACCTCCGCAAGCTACCGACTGTTATTAACATGCGTGCTAGTGCACCGTTTTCTGTTGTAACACCTCGTACAGGTGGAATTACAATATACTGTATAAAAATGGGGTATAATGCTGAAAGGGACTGAAAAGGATGTTCGGCTCTCCGCGTTCTCCGAGGACATTCACATCACGCGGCGTTTTTTGTTATTTTTTAAATAACTATGCTATAATAGTTCTATTTTTTATTAGCACTACTATACAAAATAGGATCTTGAAATGTATTTCACACTGGTTTTTTCGTAAAAATTACACACATTTCTTCTTCTTCTTCTTCCCCGAGAAGTACGATGATACATTTTTGCGCTGCGTGCCGAAGGAAATTTGGTAACCTTCCGTGCATCATTTTAGAGTAATGGTGGAAATTGTGAATATGTTGCTTTGTAACCAGGAAGGAATTTATAACTTGACTTTTTAATTTGATTTGGATTTTGTTTTGAGAACTGATATATAATAGCTGAAAGTAAACTTATTAAACTGAAAAATCTAACACCAGTAAAAACCAAAATAGAAAATCCCGATTTAATAGAAAAATCGAAAACCAAAATAGAAAAAACCCAAATAAAACTGAAAAATCGAAAATCAAATAAATAACCAATAACTAATTAAACTCAAAATTCGAAAACCAATATCGAAAACAAAGATTAAAACAAAAAAGCAAAAACACCAGAAATGAATGCGAATTAAACTGAAAATCTAAAACCAAATCGAAAACCAAAATAGAAAAAACCAAGTAAACTGAAAAATCGAAAATCAAAATAACCAAAAACCAAGTAAACCGTAAAATCGAAAATCAAAACAACCAAAAATCGAAAATTCGAAAACCATTATTGAAAAAACAAAAGATGATAAAATGAAAAAAGCAAAAAAATAAATAAATAACCAGAATGGAATGCGGATTAAACTAAAAATATAAAAACAAATCTAATCTAAAACCAAAATAACCAAAATCGAAATATGAATTGAACTGAAAAATGGAAAACCGAAATAGTCAGTATCGAAACCGGATCGATTAAGGTTGAATATCGTCTTGACATCTTTAGATGGTGACGCCATCTAGCGAGCAGTATGGACATTAAAAGTAAAAACCATAAAAACGTTCAAACTTTTTAAAATATTGTTGTAACCTAAATTGGTCACATAAACAACGGTTTAAATTGCGTCTTCTACTGGAAGAATTCAGGTTACAACAATATTTTATAAGTTTTGGTCGTTTTTACTTGGAGATGTCCATACCGCCCGCTAGATGGCGTGTGACTATAAGCGCCACCACGGGCATTCTGCTGTACTAAATCATACAATGTAACATTCCCAAAATCCCCATTGTGTAAAAAAGGAAACTTGGTTATAGGTACTTATGTTGTGTCCTTGGTTGGTTGGTAGGTCCTTGGTTTGGTTTAATGGTAACTGGGTTCTTTTTGAAAGGACTTTTTAAGAAGACCAAGGAGACAAAGAGAATTTGGCGGCCATCTTGGGTCGTAAGAAAGGCTTTTGGTTGCTTGGGGTGTGTTTGTGTGGGGTTATTCGAGGAATTACCCCTAGTCCAAAATAAAAGGCCTTGCTCCAGGGGAGGTAAATGCCTTGGAAAGATGATGATGATGATGATGATGATGTAGCCATGGCTATAAGTTGGACTGCCCCTTTGTGTCCCACCTCCTTAACTTTGTGGTGACTGGGGGGTTAACGGCTTCTTGAAATCGTTTCGTGACCCCCTTTTTTACTCTCACCTCCAACTTTCCTCCACTTCTTTTTCACTCATTTTTTTTTTATGTAACTCTTACTGCTCGATGAGATCGTCCTTGGCCTCGGCCTTCAACCTAAAAACTTGATTCTTTTCCACAAAATGCGCCATTTTGAACGAACGGATTTTCACTTCTTCAAATTCCAACTCCATGAGCTGTCAGTGCACTTATTTTTCCAGTGCATGACCTTGGATGCAACTAAAGGATTTATGGCGACTGCTGCATATTATTATGAAAGAAGAACCATTGATGTTGCAAACCAGAAAATCAATAATAATGACTTTTTATGTGTTGTTTTTTTTTCTACCATATATATAGGAATCCCTTTCTTCACCTTACTTACTCTTCTTTTATTTGTTTGTTGAAATATAAAAATGTTCAAGTGTGTTGTCTCTGCATGTTTCTGCATTGAGTTTTGAAGTGCATGTCTCTTTGAAAAGCAAAAGATAAACACTTAAGAATGCAATATTTTAAAGCTAATTTGTTACAGTGGTGTTGGAGTTGAAAAGTTTGGGATTGACAGAAGGATATTTTAATATTTAATTTGTGGAGTGAGTTGTTTGCTGTAAATTCCCTTACAGTCAACTAAAATGCATCTTGTACTGGACCTAATCACCTAATTTAACTTTGAAATGAGCCATCTGAAAGGTTAGAATCACTAAATTCTTATAACCTGTAAACTTAGGCTTTGAATGAAGAAGCTATGTAATTAGACGAAATAATTCATAATGTGTAACAAGTTAAAGCAATTTAAATTTTGAAACTGAACTTATAATGTATTTGTTTAATTAATTAAGCAGAAATATGGAAACAGTTTCAAGCATAACAGGGTGTCTATTGCGATGGAATCCCTGAATTTTCTGCATTTGGAAATGGTCATGGAAATGCTGGAGAAACATAAGACTTCTAAAAAATACATTTCAAAATTCTGGATAAATTCAAAATTCTCAATATGTTTACAGAAATTGTTTGTCAAACTCTTTCGTCACTAAATGATGATAATTAAGTTGAGAAATAATTAATGTTATGGAATATTGTGTACAAAAATGGTCATTGAAATCCTGGAAAAGTTATACAAGTTTATATTTTCTATGTGATCCTTAAATTTGATATAAATGGAGTAATTTAAATGTGCATTTTGACTACCACGGTGTGTATACTGAACTGGAAAACCTGGAAATAATGCTGGGATTGTATTTTACCCTTGAAATCCTGGAATTATTTCCGAAATACTGTTTTATGAAGTTTGGAAGCTCCGCAAAAATGGTACAATTTAACTACAATGCTCCAATTTATTATTAAAATGTAAGACTGTATTCTGCAACTAATGATGCAACGATTTCCAGTATTACTTTTTTAGTTTTCCTGGGAAAAAAAATTAAAAATGTGCACATACCGTCAGGGCGCTTCTGCTAGTGGTGTTTGGCCACCAGGGGGCCGGATGGTCAACCTTAATAAATAACAGTATTAGTCAAGTGTGTCCATTATAAATAATCCTGGAAATGTAGAGGAATTTTGAAATTAAAGTTCAGTAGACACATCGTAAAATTGTTTTCTGCAGGAATTCTGTAGAATTGCATTGGTGTAGTGTAATTAATCTCTTACTAAGTGGAGTCCATCAACCCTTTGGCTAATTACACGTTCAAGTATGATGAGAACAGTTTCCTGCCGTCGTTCTTCTCTCTCTCTGTTTTTTCTTCTTCTACTACTGAATTTCTTTTATATTTCTTTTTCATTGTTTTGGAATTCAGTGTTGCTCTTTTTTGTTGTTGTTGTTCATTTGCAACCAGGGATATGTTCATGCAGGTTGTACACAGAATGAAGAAATTTTGCTATGCTATATGTGTGTGATAGTAGATATATACAGAAGACATGCACAGTCATTAGAAAAATTTGGTTTTTATACATGTATAACTTTCTAGAATTGTAGGTGAAGAAGAAACGGTACCACCACCACCACCTTTTCTCTTTCTAGCTCCTTTCTGTGGAAACATTTGATATTTGTTTCAGGTTTTACCATGCGTGTCTTTAATTCCAGGCTTACTTTGTCCTATTCGCATCGGTCACGCGTAAGTTTCGCTCCGAAGAACCTCCTATTCCAAAACGGTTAGGTATATGTATAAAATTTCCAAAAGAAAAAGGAAGTACATGCATACAACCTTAAGAAAGTTTGTAACTGTCCTTCACAATAAGCACAATACAGATTCACAAAAACAATGGTCGATACGGTACATCTCCGGGAATTTTCGATCCGTGACATTTTCAGGTTTAAAATGTCCACCTGGATGTGTTTTGAAACTATTTTAGTTGGAACAGTGTTCACTTAAATTGGAGGAAAAAGTATTGATGTCCACAATTCCAATGTGAATTCAGGAATTGGAAATTGTTACATAATTTGTGGGTCAAATTGTTGTCAACCTTATCGCGAAGAGGGACAACCAGTGTTTTCCTATTATTCAGAGTACCTACTGATAATATATTCCTCATAATTATTCTGATAATGTCATGATATAAGAATAAGTCTGCATAACTAATCTATAACAGCACATGCGATACGTGTTGCCGGTACGATGCGTGTTAGTTGGCCGCGTGAAGAAATCCAACCGTATATCAGTTTGTTATGTAAAATGTTATTTTTAAAGGGAACTAACCTAATGCTTTATGAAGTATACTTGGTTTTTTAAGTCAAATATGTTGCTTAATTCTCTATAAGAGGTTCCCAGTATAAGTGCTCATTACTGAGTTAATATACCTTCACGGTCAGCGTGTTTTGTTTGTTTGCAGGAACTTATTTGAGCTCATTTTCACCCAACTTCTCCACATCCTAGAGAGATGAAATTTGGTATACACATCAGTCTCGAAGTACATTTTAATCTTTCAACATGTTTTTCTCAGATTCTGACTTGGAATTATTCCCTCGATCCAATTGCGCATCCCTATTCAAAATTCAAATTTCATCGTTGTTCGTTGCCTTTCAACTTTAATACCAAATCTTTTCAGCTTGAATCTCGGAATTATTTCAAAAAGAACATTAATTTACGCTCATGTCGATGTATAAATAAAACTTAGTTTTGTGTAAGATTTGTTTTTACATTAAAGCTAGAGTCTCTCGGCACAATGCATTGTGTGGCATAATTCCACAGGTTGGGTTTTTTGTTGCTGTTGAAAGAAGTGCTGTTTGTGAAGAATAACATGAACTTCCTCTCTTTAAGTTTGTTGGGCCAACAACCCAAGTGGTGTGTGCCTACTTCTGTAAACCTTATATAGTGTATTATAGTAGTAGCATCATGATGGTGCTTCTCTTCTATTCTATGCATTTTGATGGTGAGTTGTAGTTGTTGTAGTAGCAGTTGTTGTTGTAGTAGTAGTAAAAGAGTGAAGGTTGTTAGCAGCATTTGTCGGGCAATGCTCGGCCTTGAGGACGACCTTCAGAGGTCTTCAACAGCTCCTCTGGCCACATTCCTCTGGCCCAGTCACCAGGCTGGCATCCCAGCTCCTCTTCTTCTTCTTCTTGGTGTTGTTGTTGTTGTTGTTGATGTTGTTGCCCAAATAATGCCTTTTTTTGTTGCCTTAATTCTGATCCAAAAGGGAAGCGCGAAGCTATTTACATCTTCCTGGATGAAACATCAAGCACGATGATGATGGTACCTGGTCAAGAATATTCCAACAACTTCTTAATATTGTTTCATTGTTTTGTTTTCAGTGCAAATTAGGTACATATTTGTTTCCAGTAAATTTCCAGGATTTTGACTTCTGCGAATCGCGGTTATCGGATTGACGCCGTGAGATGCGTGTCGCGGCATCGTGACACATTTCATATGGTTTTTCTTGTGTTTTCTGACTATTTGGATGATTCACAGTCTTTGAATGTGGATTCCTTCACCTGTGACGGTTTTTACAAGAGTTTTACAAGGGTGCATGAAGAAAGCACAGTTGAAACCAACCATTGGAAACTTATTTTATCCCTAATAGACTTGTTTGCGTGTATATGTAACACGAAAGAAATTATGAATTTGCGTTCAATTCAGATTTAACTTTTGTGCAGTTATAAATGTGATTAGTATATGTTCATATCTACTAAAATGTCTAATTGGTCTTTCAGTTTCTTCACTAAAATGTCCTTAATTTATAAGTCAAACAGCGTTTGCGTGTCTGAATCAAGATATTTTATACAAATGCTGTGTCACAATTAAATATTTTACATTGTTCTATGCCAAGAGAGGAATTAATGTTACAATGGGCCATTAATCATAAGTACATTTGGTCTTTAATGTAGTATATATTTGTGACACTGCTTTCGCATGTTGGACAAGTTTGCGCCAATTTGAGGATGGAAAACTAAATAACACCTCATTTTATTTTCCACAGTGTAGAAAGAAAGTGTTGTAATACAACAATTTCATTGTGGAAATTAGTCAAAAAGTTTAATAGCACTTTAAGTTCGACGGGGTAATTCAGTTAGAAGGTTCTCCTATGCTAGCTGACCTCCTATTTGGCAAACTTTATAACTTTTAAGTGCTAATAACTTTTTAAAACTAATTTCCACACAGATTTTAGTCTGCACTTTTACTTTGTGTAGGTTATGTTTCAGTTTAAAAATGTTGTTACGATTTAAAATTATTCATTAATTGTTTATTTACTTTGCGTAATTTTTGCAGGTCTCGTATTGATCGTATAACTCGTATTATGAACACAATGGCCAATACATTTTTTCTCTCTGTGCTTCTGTAAACTCATTGCGAACTTAGTAATATTAAAACACGAACATACTTAAATTTAATTTAAACACTTGGGAGAATAGAAGAACACGTTTACGTGCATTGCGTTAAGTACGTAACCGCATTTGATTGCTTCGGTGTATCGCTTATTAAGAGTGTGCCCCCCTTCTTTCTCTTAATCATAATTATAGAAATTAAAAGAAGGAGGAAACAAAAGGGGTTTGTTATGCAAAAATTGTTAGTAGGGACTTGATTAGAAAAGCCATTGGCAATTAAAGCCCTTGTGGCGCCAGTTGGATGAAGTCTGCCATGATGAAAATTCCGAATATTGTTTATTGTTTCAGTTTTTGTGTCAGGTTAAAAAGTTTGTTGGACTTTTCTTTTTTCTTCTTTTTCTTCTTCTTCTTCTACTTCAAGTTCAGGAAGGGAAGAAAGAAAAAGGAGGAGGAAGAGGAGGAATTCGGTTTCTTGTTTGAGTTTGAAAACTAATTGTTACGTTGTACTGGAAACTGTCACAGTTTGAAGGTTGCCATAGTTGTGTAGTAGTAGTAGTAGTACATTGTTTTGTAAGCTAGGCCCTTTAATTGAGCACACGTGTATGACTATGTTATAATACAGACATCAAAAAGTTCACAAAGTTCAGCCTGACCTGAGGGCAACAACAAGAAGAGAAAAAAAAACAACAACTTTCCTCTTCTTTATTTAATGTGTGTATAGTAATTTGCGGCAGTCGATTTGCGCCAGTAAATAATAAAAGAGGGGATTTAAATATGTATGCATGAGGAATGAAAAATGAGTTATAAGTTTTGTGTATAACCGTTGCTCGCAGACAGACAGGGTTATTAATTGCGCCCCATTGGCCCTATGTGTAGCTTTACCCTTGTAATTACACACGTGGCATTTAACCCTAATTGAGGTTGTGTTTTTTTTGTTTTGTTTTTGTGTGTGCAGGGTGTGGTGTTTTACGAGAACCTCTTGGAGAAGTTGCAGGACACCTTTGGATTCCTGCTGGCACATTTCCTAGACTCTGATGCACTCAGACCTCACTCTTCCAGATCTGAGAAGTTGGCCATCTTGAGCTCCCAGAAGGTGCTCATCTGCCTGGGGGACTTGGCCAGATATCAGGAACAGGCCAATGAGACGAGCCATTATGGCAAGGCCAGAAAGTAAGTATAGCTCCTCCCTTTCGCAAAGATCTTCATTTCCACAATTAACTAGCAGTGTGAAATACATGCATGTCCCAAATAAAATGGAAACAATTGAAATGAATGAATCAGTTTTGGGGAGATAAAACAAAATTAAACATGAAATCCCAAAAAATATTATCCTAAATTGAAGTATTTTTCTTGCCTTGTTGATCTGACCATGTGATGTATCCTAAAAGTGAACTGACACGGTTTTGTAAGGTACCCTGAAACTTAAACTACTTGAAGAAAAGTAATGAAGAAAGCAAGTGGTGC
>JAQIWR010002943.1:0-10254 GCA_034695945.1 Glomeris hexasticha | reverse complement strand
TGCTGCACCCTGGAGGGAGTTCCCAAAACTCAAACTGTTGCCAAAACCGCTACCGAAAGGGAGCGGAACGTGACACACTACTAATAATGTATTGCAGACAAAATTGCAGATTTTACATCAAATTCTAAATGTGCCCATGCTACCATATTATTAATTACATATCAACAAAAATCAAAGTGAAAAAAGGGTTATGAAAATCAATCTATTAATTCATCAATATGAAACAATTATTTTACCCCACCTTCATCCCATTTGCCATTCCAAATTCAGCATTTTCATTAGAAGGCAAAATAAGCATAAAATGCTCAGTGTAATTAAAAACAATATACATATACAATAAAACAAATCAAAACCTACTTTCGCATTAAGTAAATAATATACTTTTCAGCAATTTGGTGAAAAGATAAATGGAGTAAGCTGAGGGAACCACACAGGAAATGAAAAAAAAAACAATTAAAAGGAAAGAGTGGGAAGGCTGCAAAGAGAATTCAAGCTTGGTGCCATTGGAAGTCTATGCAGTTCCTGAATGAATTTCTTTTGGAAGCTACGTAAGGAGTTTGTTCTTTAGGTACTCAATGTGGCCAAAACATTAATTATTTATTGCAGTACTAGTGGGAACCTTGATGAATCTGGCAACTTTTCCAAGGAGAATATCTTGCCAGTTCAACCAGATAATGGCATTGATGCACCAGTTCCAGTACCGGTTTTCGATGATAACCCACAAACACCACCTGTTGGTCCAGTTTAACTTTCATTTTTGTATATCATTCAAAGCATTAATTGACGTCTTTTCTAGGCAAGTTCAATTGGGACCAAAACAAATCGGCAAAAATCATCAGAACGAGTAGACGACGAAATTGTTAATTTTTTAAAGAGGACAAGACATAATTACGATGAACATGACCATTACTGTATGGGGCTTTCCCATGAAATGAAAAAGATGTCTCCATCTGCTGCAGCATACTTCAAAATGCGTACATCACAACTGTTGTATGAGATGACAATTCCTCCTCAACCGCTGAATGCAATGCCACTGCGTACCATGCAACCAGAAGAAGTGTGACAGATGTGCAAAGGGTGCACCATCAATTATATCTGAAACTGAACTTTTTGGCATACCCCTTGCCTATTGTGATATTAATCGTTTTTTTGAAATTGCAAACAAGTTTTAATTACTATGAATAAATATTTCAATTTTTCAAAATACCAGCTACAATTTTCTTGCACTGTGGCTTCTCTCCTCCTCCACTTTTTGAATGATGTAATTTATAGATGCAGCAAAACGACATTAGGAGAAATGTTCATTTATAAATAATCATTCATATATTCTTATTTTATTGCGTCTTTTGTTCATACCAGTGCTATACCCGCCTGCAGCACTGCTACGGTTCCCTTTTCGCATCAAGTAATTAAGTGATTAAATTTAATCCCTTTTTTGTTCGATAAAATGCAAGGGGGGAGGGAAGTCCTTTGTTGAACCGGTTGAACAAATGACCTCCCTCCCCCCCTTGCATTTTATCGAACAAGGACAATTGAGCTTATTGGACTGAACTAGGACCGGCCATTGATCTATTGCACTCTCCTAGGACCATTACGCCCATTTCACTCCATTAGGGCATTGGTCCATTAAATACCACTAGGACCATTGGTCCATGTTAATATTAGGACCATTGGTCCATTGGAGTCTATTAGGACCATTAGGTCCATCAGCTTTTATACTAGGATCATTGGGCCAATTGGACTCCATTAGGATCATTTGTTCATTAGATTATTAGGACCATGAAATTCTATTGTGCCGATTCAGCTTATCAAGGCCAATTAACGTTTATTTTCGCCAAGTGGCTGGACTGCTCACTTATATCTTATGAATTGAATAGTTAGGATTAACACATTGGGGTTTTTACAGACTCTGACGAGGCCCATAAGGCCGAAACATGCATGTACTGTCTTTTCTCTGGTACTGGTCGATTCCCACTGTGTATGTGGGCTAGATAGTACCTTAAGGAGATTAACTTTTGAGTTACAAAGGATTAAAAAAATAATTTGAATGCTCACATATAATTATTGTGATATAACCACATTGTGCAACGTTTATTGTCAACTCGAAGGGACCATCCATATTTTTTTATTGTAACCAACATTGCCCATCAGCGCACATCTGCTAGGTACAAGGAACTTTGCCTAAAAAATGACTATCAGAATCTATAAATAAATTCTGTCATATTTCTTAATTTATATATCAGGTGTTGAAACCTAACTCCGAAATCAGGATTGATTATAACCGAACTATTTCATACAAAGTCTCTCCTGCCGGGACCGCCAATCATGGTGACTGTATCCGGGTGGTGACGCTAACCGAGGTGACACTACATGGTTTCCACTGTACCACAAAGTTATACAAAAAATAATCTGTCAGCAATTGAGAATACATTTTGCAAAAATCGCTGCAAAATTCTGTCAGTGTTTTTGTGACCAGTTACTAAACTGCTCCCAGCTTTTCACTGGGGAATTTATGAGAAATATGTGCTTGCACTGAAAATGTTTAGAGGTGTTTTGTAAGCACCGAGGGAAAAATGTAGTATCGGGTCAAACAGATTGTAAGAAGTGAACTTCTCCATAAGAGAGAGAGTACGCTATAAGTGGAGTCGACTGAATGAGAAATTGGGGTTGTTGCTTAATGTATTAAAATTGCTAATATTTGGAATAAACAAGCAGTTGTCCTATTTTTGTTTCAGGCACAGATACAGATAATACATGAAATATAGTTTTTTTAGGAACTTATTTTTGTATAAGCAAGAGTGGACCGATGAAGGCTCTTGTTTGAGAACGGGCGTTGTCAAGTGTCACCCACTCGATCATACTATAGTTGCAACCCCCCCCCCCAAATAGCTATCTTAAAAATGTCGAAGAAAATTATAAAGAAAGATTATTTTAAAATAACCAAATTTGGTGCTGGTTTGCTGCGAATTATCGCATCTGTGAAATTTCACAAAAATAAGTATTTCAAAAATTGTTATGGTAACCAACGTCTTATTTTGGGAACAAGCTATTGTTATACATATAACTATCAAATACTTTGTTGAAGTTCATATAAATCTAAAAATTTATAAGCCAAAAAATTGTCAAACACATAATAAAACCAGCATTATTTTAATTATCCAAAATAACCTGAAGTAATAAAATGATAAACGATGATGAAGATACAGTAATATAAGTAATTTTAATTTAAAATTCAGTTTGAAATTCCAGAAACTAATTTGCACACTTACTTTAGAAACTAAATTTTCACCGATTTTTGAACATTACTTACTAGATGCATACATTATTAAAGGAGAAGAGTCACGATTTTGCAACCCCCCCCCCCTCAAAACTAATTTCATTATAAAAAGCAATGAAATTAAACACAATTGGCGTTTACGGAATTTAAATACATAGATAATTCGCAGAGAAATCAGCATTGAAGTTTTGTTTATTTTGAATTTTCCGAGCATGTGCAGTGAGTGAGGTTTGCACATTGTACGGAACACCTGCTGCGTCGCTGAGATGTATAGGCCTACTTTCCGATTTCAGAGTTCGATTTCAAGATGCATTGGAAATTTGTGGTTCCTAGCTAGCTGTCAAAATAGCCTACACTGAGAAAATAAGTTAGTCAAAGTGACTCAGAAAGGTTGGTCACTCACACAAGTTGGTCATTCTGACCCGGTTATGTTGGTCAATTTTTGCTTGACTAACTTAGAGGGCACATAAAGTTACACTGTTAAAAATTTTGTTATTGCATTCCACAATCAAGGTTTAGCATATTGCAACTGGAATAATAAACCATTGCACATGCAATAACCAAAGTTAATAAAATCGTTTAACAATTTGATATACTGCGAATGCAATACAATTTTTGGGTAATATTGCAAATGGGATATGATGTTATGGTATATGCAATACCACAGAAATGAGTCCTTATTGTATACGCAATGAAATGCCTCAATAGGGTTGACCCCTATGAACTTATTTAATCCCATTTGCAATAACACCAGGTATTGCATTGCAAGTAAAACAGTACAATATTGTGAGCACAACTAAAGCCGATATGACTGGTGATCAATAGAAATTTTATTTGTTTCCCAATACAAGTTTCTAAGAGTGTAAGATAGTGATTTAAACAATACTTTAACATGCACGTTGAACATTATGTAATGTAGCATTTGACAATGCAACAATTTTTTATTTTAAAATGTTAAAAAATGGTCATGAATCCAGATACTTTCCCAAGAAAATCCCAAGTTGCATATTCAGGGTGTCTACTTAACGTTGTCCTATGTATACATAAAAAATTTGCATAAGCTAGAATTATTTGTGAATGCAGTACAAATTAACATGCTGTGAGCAGTTGCCACAATTTTCAGAATACAGTAATTACATTTTTCGACTAGAACCGCGAACATGGAACCCGTGAATACAGAGGACGAAGTGTATTTCAAAATGTCTAACAAAATGATAAATTTTCCAGGATTTCCAGTTCAGTAGATACTCTGGTATTGCAACATTTCTTCTAAATTGTCAAAACAAATGGATCCATGATTTTCCCTGAAACGGCCATATTTAAAATATTGGGTCATTAATGCCCCTATAAATTTAACATTTTGTTGAAAAGTAGGTCCATTGGTAAACCATAGATTCATTTGTTTGCATAGGGGAATATCCAACCATGCGGCCCGGAGTGAGTTTTTCTTGGGTTAGCTGCACGACATTCACTACTACACACGGTAGCATGAAGGGTCATTTCGTGATGAAAAATCTCAAATCCGGTACGTACAAAATACTTCCATTACCCGTTCAGTAATTTGTTGTCTGTCTTTCTCTCCCATTCCCTACCCTTTCACTTGTCCCAATCCCAAATTGCACACCTTCTCCTGCCTACAGGAGAACATCCAATACTACGACCCGGTACTCGTTACTCTTACATTAGTTGTACTACATTTAGTACCAAAGTTGGGAACATGAGAGGAACTTACACCTTTGTAAACCTAAAGAGTGGTAGGTTTCATGTTTTATGGCAAATTGTGATTGCATTTACGTATTACGCGCAGTCGTTTGACGATTCCTTTTTTGCATGTTCAGCATTCAATTTTGTTTGGAAAGTAAAATTATCTTGGAAACTTTAAACTAATGCGAATTTCTTGCGGTTTTGTACATTCCAGGTGAGAAGCTAGAAGTAGAGTGTCCCACGTTTCACATGAAATGCCTGCCGTACGTAACAAGAGATGAAAGTATGGAGTAAATATAACAAGGAAATTTTTGCAGTTCTTTAACAAAATGAGTGCATATTAGCAATAAAAAGTTACAATTTACAAAATAAATTGCAAGGTTTTGTACGAATTCTAAATTCACTGTGTCCAATCAATATTTTTATTTCACGGGTGAACAGTGTACAGAAAGTAGAACGTTCAAAATTGGATCATTTGTCCCTTCCTCTTCTTGTCACCACCCAATTCAAAGTGTTTGCACCTCTTGATGGGCAACTGTTTCCTGTATTTGCATTCTGAACACTCCATTCTCAAAACAATTTTCTTCGTGGTCTTTGCCTGTTAACAAAAAAAAACGCATTTTAAAACCAACTATTTGAGGACGAAATTGCCCAAAACGTAATTTGCAGATGACATTGATTTCAAAGATAAAAGTATTTGGCATTGATTCATATTTCCATTTATAAAAACAAACCTTCTTTCGGAAAATTGGCTTCGTCTGTCCACCATAACCTCTTTGTTTTCGGTCATATCGCCTTTTGCCTAAAATAAAAAAAAAGCATATTTGAAACGTGTTGAAAAGCATATTTCGAAATTAGGCCTAATTGTCGGCCATTGATTTACCCTGCGCATGTAGCGATTCTTTTCCCTTTTTGTACTGCGTTACTTTATGCAAAGTATGCTTCCTGCATTTTTTACCTTTGCAGAAGGTCCTTCTCGTTTTTGGGACGTTCACCTGTTTCAGAAGAGACGCGTGATAAACGTGACGTAAGCCTATTTTTCGAGACATTCGCAATATCTCGTCAACATTCGCACGTTTCATTCCCAATTAAAATAACCGAATCATCTTGTAATTAAAATTCTACGTGATTTTTCTACACGTAGAAAAATTAAACTAGGCACCCCAACGCACGGATGATATCCGATTCAAAACGAATAGCAAAATTCTGTCTACCAACCATTTTGGATTCCTTCTCCGAAAAGAACCGGCTGTGACGTCACAGTAAACTTCGCAATGCATTGTGGGACGGGTTGGTTGGGAAAGGGGACATATATAAATTATGTCTATGTAACAAAGAGGAGTAAATTAAATAATAATTAATGAAAGTTTCAGAAGAGAGGGTTGTACTGTTTCGCAAGAAAATGTAGTGATTGGGTGAAAAAATATGTAAACGTTGTAACGTAAATTATGAATGTCCCCTATATGTAAAAAACTCAAATCTCAAATAATTCGAATCCACACGAAGTTGGTAAAATTCTAGTTGTGCAGTTTTTATACAGATCGGGTTTGCTCAATTTCCCATACATTAAACCAATTTGCACCGGAAACTTTATTGCAGATATTGTAGATCGGATTACGGATCGAATTTGTATACTTGAATGCGGATCGGGGTGTGGTCGTCTAGTTCCGATCCGCAAAGAATAAAAGCGAACTCTCGACCCCACACTGAATGTACGTTTTCGATCTTTGAAAGCGATACAAATATGTTTAATTATTTTAAAATAATACATGTTAGGAATGGATTGGTATTATTTACATAGAAAAAGGGCGTTTGCGGATCGGATCGCAGTTGCGCGTCACGAGGCCAAACTGGTTTATTGTGCGGTGTTGCACACGCGCCATTTTTGCAATTGAACAAAGGCGGCGAAGGTCGATCGGCCACTGTGTTTCAGCTATCAAACATGAGTACCAAGGAGGATCGTGCCGAAGTTGATACGGAAAACGTGTCCGAGGCGACGGAGAAAGTAGCCGGAGATGCGAAAACAGAAGTAAAAGGACAGAAAAGGCCATCCGAGGTGAGTGCGGATCGGCGAGGGTTAATGAGGTTTTTCTTCCCGCTCATGTAAAGAAAAAAAAAACGGTTTTCATAACAAAACCCCGACACCATTAGACTTAATTTCGATAACGGTAAGTCGTTACGAGGGTTATACGCTTCGCATCGTTTTGCGTACAGTAGTTTATTGCGTGCAAATGTGTTTTTGACGGGTGAAAGTAAACGCCGAGCCGAGTGGAAGCCGAACGATGTCCGAAGATTGCCGAACGCGGCCGGAGCGAAGCCGAGTTTTGCCGAACGCTTCTGCCGCGGCAGATTTTTGAAACGTGCGTTGATGGCTTTGTTGAAATTTTGGAGTTTGAACGCCGTCGATGCGTTTCGTTTTGCCAATACGGAGATTGTCCTCGGACATTGGATGGGATTGAAGGACAAGGACGACCAAGTGTTTTTTCTGTCCCGAAACTCGCATTTGCGCGAAAATTCGATCGCTAAAAAACTCATTGGCGTTCCTACTTGAAAACCCCGTGGAAAAACTGACACTTGTTTTGTCCCCATTATCGTAATTGTGTAAATACAATCCCATTACATCGTTTCCCGAATCGTATTGTTGACGACGGGTCCGTTTATTATGTAAAAATGTTTACTAGCGCTACTATTGCATTCGATTTCGTTGTCCGCAAGATTTCCTATGTTAAGGCTACGGGAATATTGCACGGGAAAAAGTTGCACGCAAGGCTATTGCACCAGCAACTTTTTAAGCCTATTTCCCTTCGGCATGTTTGCAAACATCGAAATAATGTGGTAATAATTATCACTGACATCTATTTCGGCAAAATAACGTAAACGGCATCTAACTAAATGTAGATTATATAAAGATTGTTAGTTAGAATTGTTTTTTGTGTATATGTTAATAATTGTTTTCCCTCTGAAAATTTTTTTAAAGGCTTAAATGCTATTACGTATTTTACTCAAATATTTTCGACAAATGCGGTTGAAAAATAGTTTCATGGCTAGTACTGTATATAACTGATTTACAGCAGTCATTTCAGCATTTTTTGTGTGCTTGAAATCGCAAAGTTTAAAAGTTGCGCAATTTTGGCGAAGAAAGGTGTAAAAAATTCGGGAAAATGGGATTTATTTTGGTACGTGTATATTTATATTTGTATAAGTAAAAATACCTCACTAAAGTTTTTTTTACAAAGGGAAAAATGTTCTGGAAACGAATTAGCATGTGCAGGAAAGAAAAACAAACCGCTTTCAATTATCGTCTTCTTTCAGTGTATGCCTAATTAATAGTAAGTAACTAGAAGATACAACACATTCCTTGCACTGGTTATTCAGGTGCACAATATTTAAAAAAGTTTAAAAGAAATAAAGTGAAACAAAAATAAACAACGACTCCCACAGAGGATCA
The DNA here is from genome assembly GCA_034695945.1 of Glomeris hexasticha. Classification (NCBI taxonomy): domain Eukaryota; kingdom Metazoa; phylum Arthropoda; class Diplopoda; order Glomerida; family Glomeridae; genus Glomeris; species Glomeris hexasticha. Next base: position 1,825 of record JAQIWR010002943.1, on the reverse strand, counting down.
AACAGAACCCATATACGAACGTTTATTTACAATTGGCCGGTAGTTTACATATTGATAAACCAGAAAGTTTACGATTGTGTATATTTAATTTAGTGGAATTTGAGTAAACAAGGGCGCAAGTTTGTATACGAGACTAACCGCACTTAATTCCCTTTTATACGCCTATGGGATGTCGATTGCTCTCAAAAAAACGTTCGATTTTTCGTTAGGCCTAAATTCGCAAAAACCCCCCGATCAGAACTTCCTTGGGGGGTTTTTTCCTGCCCCCGTTGTGAGCATATAGTACCAGCTTATCGATTTGTGAGAGGATAAAAAAAACGGAGCAAGGTTATTCGTTATTTAGGTTATCGATATCGACTAATGTTTGAACTGCCATTTCTGTCGATAAAATTTCTATACAGTAATATATCGAACTCCAGCCATAATTATAATCCAGATTTTGAAAACATGGCGGCTATAATAATGTATACGATGGCGGGAAGAAACGGAAAATAAGTTAAAAAAGTCATTAATCGACCCATGTTGTTCAAAAAGTGCTTTATTCGTAAATGGAATTGTTTTTTGGATGATGCGTTCGGCAAGTCAGATTTCTGTGTCATCAAAGCGTCATATGGACGTGACGTCACTTGTTTATTCGTTTCATTTTAAAAATGGAAAATAACCTGTTAAAATTCCAGCGGTAATAATGCCTGATGTATTATTGACAACTTCCAGTGCGAGTATTTTCCGAAGCCTAATCGTTATTCAATCATAACGAGCGTTCGATTATTTATTCATGGCAACGTCAACGCCAAAATATACCTTCACCCCCTACACGTAATTGTATTTGTACGAGACTGTTGACATGGACTCGCCCACTTCTCTGCAGGCGATCGCCATTGTTATTTTTACGCAAACCCCTCCCACTCTTGTAGTACTCGTAGAATTTTGGCGGGAGTTTTAAATTGAAGTGCCGTTGATGTTGGGGGTGTGAGTGTGTGAATAGGGGGTAAGGTGGGGGGTGGGGGAGCGGTTGTAATGTTGTGTGAAGGGGAGTCTTTGTTTGCAGAACGGACGTGTCGATTCTCTCCTCCGGAATTAACCTGAACCCCCTTCATCGAACGCCGGTAATGGAATCGTCTGTGTTCCCGCACCTGGGATTTCGCCCCTGCGTTTTCTACGTATTTCACCCTTGATTGTACTTCCCCAAAGTGCTACTGTTCTTTCCTTTTTAATCGTGGTTACACGAATCGTTTGCGGAAAAGCTACGCTATAATCAACGGGAAAAAAACGGGGTTTTGAGCAAATAATTAATGAAGCGCGTTCGAATCCGCATCCGCAAAATGTGTAATCGTAGATCCGCAACTGCTTTTCACGTGCATCACCTCGTGTCAAAAATGGAGTACCCTGAAAGAAAGATGGAAAAAATACTTTCCGGTTGCATCAGCGTCCATTGTCATAAGTGGTTGACATTTGGGTTTTTGTTTTTTCGCTGTTGATAAAAAACAGAAAAACAAAACAATCGTGTTAATTATCCCAAATATGGCAGTTTATAAAAGTACAATATATAAATTCGAAGCAAAAATTGAAATTAAATATTCCTCTCGCCCTTGCTCTAAATTACAAAGGATGACATTTCCAATAATACATTAAAAATATCGTGTTAGGTCGTAAAATATTTTTAGAATATTAAATGTATAAATGTTATTGTACCATGAAAAGGTTAAATTATTTTTGGGAAAAGTCAGTAGCATGTTCAGTTTTTGTGGATTTAAAGGTGAACAGAAAGCTATAATCGCGATTTCACAGATGTTGATGGAAATTGGAAATTAGTTAGTGTAGCCAC
>JAQIWR010002942.1:0-10256 GCA_034695945.1 Glomeris hexasticha | reverse complement strand
CTGGCGCACACCTAGTATGCCTACATGGGGGGGGGGGGTTTCAGGGTCATATCTTAAAAACCATGCATTTCCGGAAATACATTAATAAGCGAAATGAGGTCAAATTTACTCACCCTATACACCCTTAAAGTTTGTAACAGTGGCGATGTTACACCCTGTATAGGGGAGCAGGACATTTGGGCGCGACCGGATGTGCGCCGTCGGTTGGGCGCGGGCGTTTGGGCACGTGCGTTCGGGAACGGACGTTTGGGCGCGGGACACTTGGGCGCGGGCGAATGGGCGCCCCCGTACATCCGGTTTTGGGCATGACGTCATCAAGTGAACTACCACCACATTGTAACCAATGAGCTATATACCTATACCCAGAAATCGAAGTATAAATTATTGTTATTTGGAATTAATTTCATTGATTTATTGCTTGATTAAATTAATCCAAAGCCATATATGCATACAAGCTAGATATCCAATTTCATTTGTAATAAATTCACTGTAAAATTTCCAAGAGTTCAGAGTCATCGAATGAATATAATTTCCAAAAAACACAGAAATTACAATAAAACACAGAAATCAAGAAACAAATTAAAAATGAAAAACATAAATCAAGACACACATTAAAAATGAAAAACATTAATCAAGAAACAAATTAAAAATGAAAAAAGAAATCAAGAAACAAATTAAAAATGAAAAACATAAATCAAGAAACAAATTAAAAATGAAAAACATAAATCAAGAAACAAATAAAAAATGAAAAACATAAATCAAGAAACAAATAAAAAATAAAACAGAGAAATCAAGAAACACAGAAATAACCCGTTCAATCACCAATTAATACCTGCTTACGAAACAAGAAATCATTTGGCAGAAACAATTCCAACTGTTTTACCGAACACAATAAAAATGGAAAAGTTTTTTTCCCGATGTTATAATATAGGAGACCTTTTAATTTGTGTCTACAAATGGGGACCCAGTGACTGAAGGGTTTAAGAAACGCAGAAATTAAAGAAAAACGAAATTTTGAAATACAGAAATTAAAAACCAACAACATAAAACAGAAATTAGATACATCAGGATGATTTCGTATTTACATTTGCAAGAATGCCTGTTTAAATAGCCATGGGCGGGGCTCAGGGTCTGCTGAATGACGTCACGCTGTTTCCGCCAATGACCTCCTTCAACTCACTTCTGCTCCCCCGTGGGGGAAGGTCCTCGTAGCATTAGGTTGTATGTTGTATCAAGAGTATATGAACAATGATATGATGGAGAGAGTGTGCCACTCCATAGGCGCCATGTTAACAACCTCAATGCATTCTTAGCGCCCCAACTTGCCATTTTGGGAACTACAGCCAGCAGGATCTGCAAGTGTGAATGTGACCATGTTTATAAAAATCATTAGCGGTAGCAAGAGTTTATGAAGGTGATGAGTATGTTACGGCCCATAGGCTCCATGTTAACAACATACATGGAGTTTTAGAGTGCCTACATACTTGCGCCACCTGGCAGATAGAATATATAATTACCATTTATCCTGCTGACTCAAAGGGCAGAAGCCAACAACGATGCTGCTTATATCGATACAAATTATGAATTATCGAAAAAACGGTAATGCAGAGATGCAAGAGTAGTACCCAGTTAAGTGATTAAAGTCAGGAAGGGGAAAAAATCCCCTGGAGGTGTTCAGCTTATTGTTAGAAATGTATATATTTTGGTCTTATGGGTTTGCTTTCACTTTTTCTTTGCTGGCTGATATAAAGACCTGTCCAAGATTGAAATGTTAGAAGCCCCTCCGGATTCAAATGAATTTAAGAACAGATCTTACATAAATAACGAGCATTTAACTTTCGCTAATAAATTATCACACAATTTATAATGACATATTCATCAATATCCCAACACTGGCAAAATAAGGTTAACATAGAGTAACTAAAAACCATACACAATAATACTGCATTTTGTACCATATAATTGCGGTGCAATTTTATGGTACAAACTGCAGTATTTTTTACTTTGATTCATGAATGTATTTCACATTTTTCTTATGATTTTTATTCAAATTGCTGCAAATTGTATTCTTATGTTGCCAATTGGGCATCATTTTATTTACAAATAATTGTCATTATATGTTTGAATTGCTTTGAAAAATGTTATGATAAAATCGCATGATGAATTTTATTAGCAAGAGTGGCAAATAAAACCTGTCTATGGTGGAATAAATGTGACTAATATATTGTTTTGAATTGAGTATGACAGTAATAACACTGTGACAGGTACAGTGTGACGAAATAAATATGCAGATTAATTAAATGTGGCTAACTTATTATGGCCCAGCAGCAAGTGCCAAAATGAACTGTGACCTTGTCTGGACTAAAAATAATTGAACTTCTCACTGCACAATGAGAGTAAGAGGTGGTGGGATGTGACGTCATCAAGTTAACAGCTCTCCTTGGAATGACACTGTACTATATCGATATTTATCGCAATATATCGCAATATTCCGATATTTATCGATATTCACCAATATTTGTCCTAGGATCTCAATAAAAGGTTCATAACTAATGAACAGCGATAACAATAAGCATCAAACTTTGCATGCATTGTTGTTGCACGATTGACTTTCATACAACGGTCTCCTTTTGGCCAAACCATGCCTTATTGTCAACACCGGGGCTGGTGTAAAGTGTAATCGTTTGACTTTCACTCTCAGATTTTCGGGAAGCTTTTGTAGGACGACTCTCCCTGTCACATTTTCGGGCAGCTTCTGTAGGTCGGCTTTCCCTGCACTGTCTGTGTTCGCGAATCCCACGGAATCCAGGTGGCGGTGTGGCCTAAGAAAATAACATCTAATATGGGTCCTAAACGCAATAAGAAACACTTAAAATCCAGGTTCGTTATGCTTTTAATAAATGTTTGTAATATCTCCATTAACTACATGACATTTCTAGAAATAAAAAAAGAAAGTGCATTTACGGTCACAAAACTTGCTTTGTTACAACCTGGCCTGTGGTTACGCAGTTATAAAGTCTTTGATTCGAAACACAGCTGCAAAAATGCATCACAAGTTCAATGTTTAATTACATCTCGCAATATTTTCCTGCCATGCGCGAGTTAAATGTCTCGACTCATAAAAGTAAAAAATCGCGGTCTTTCGATCCGGGTAAGTTTCGCTTCCATCGAAACCGGCGGTTACAGACTAGAGACATGATTTTCTTCTAAATTGTGGCTGCACGACCATTGGTCGGATCGAAGTACGCTTAATTGTGATCCCAGCAGTGCATTATTTCATTCAATAAATCCGATATTAGAATCGCCTGTGTCTGAAAAACAGCGAGAATTCATCCAACATTCAACGTGTGGTCCATTTCCCAACTTCATGTGGGATCAACAACTTCATAATTTCGTAACCGGCCGTCACATTGTAACCAAACCAACTGTGATGCATATAAAAGAGCATTTTTGCGTCTGCACAGGCAACTATTAATTTATCTTCAACGCAAAGATGTAAGGATAACTGTTAGAAACATAACCAACCTGTAGTGGGCGTGGCCTAATTAGCATAATCGGTTCGTTGACCTTCACCACCGGAATTGGGCATGGCCTAATAAGCATAATCGGTTTATTTACCTCCCCAACTCTTACGGCCACTCGGAAGTTACGCAACATCTGTTGTATGTGTATGTCAGTTTTATAAAATAAATTTTATAGCACTGACCAAATATCCACAACCCAAAAACATTTAAACCAAAAAAAAACATTTTATTAAAAAAAAATGAGAAAAGAGAAACTGGAATTTATGTAACATGCTAAACACTTTTTATGAAGATAACATCAGCTGTTGCTGGTGCTTTCAACATTTGTAGAAGCAGAGGTGATGATCTTGGTGCCTTCAATGGGCCTGGAACTGAGAGTTCTCCGGGCCAATGGTGTCATCTCACATGTCCAATCCCTTGCAGGGCAAACGGTTTTACGCACTGGTAATTTTAGCTGTAAATTCAGTATGTAGTTCATCCACCGCCTGCAGGTTTCACTTTCCAGCAATTGTGAGTAAGGCTTTGTCAATATTGCAGCTAAATTGTACCCAGCACTAACAGACCGCCTTGGACAATCTGTACTATAAATAAATGTCCATTGGTCATGGTTGAAAGAAATCTTTGCTACAGCATGGCAGAGTATGACCATTTTGGCCAGACGCTGCATTATTTCTTTTACAATGTGCTCATTATGTAGCGTCCCAGACTGCATACAATACTCGAGCAGAGTATTTCAATTGAAATAAATAAAGACAGACAACCGACGAACAGAACTAACATGAACATATTTAATAACAGTAAGGAATTTCAGAGAACGAATAATAAAACCAATCACAACTTTCAAACACTCCCCTTCTTTCAAGGATAAGTTTCACAAATATGTATATCAAGAACCAATTATACACAGCAATGCACTAAAAGACTTCAATAACTCTATAATAAATCACCAAAGGATATCACATACGATGCCCACGAATGGGAACTTACAAAAACCGCTCGACTCGGACTTTCCAACTCGGACCGCTTCTTCAAACCCGGATTAGCATCAATCGAACGTCGATCTCTTCCGATGCCGCCAATAATACACTAAAACCCACTAAACTATTCGCCCGTGTTTCGGCGAAACTCCGAAACCAACCGCTATCTATAACTCCTCTAATTTCCTAGGAAACAATTACCAACTCGCGACTACGTCGCGTCTCTATCACGACTAAAATAAACACGAAACTCGCGCCTAAATTACGACTAAACTCCCTTAAATCTCGACTCTATTCTCAGAAGAAAAACGCCTAACTCTCGTGCCAATTACGCATCTAAACGCACAGGGCTTCCGCTCACCACTGTACCTCACCCCAGAATCCCCGGGAAAAGTCGTTACCCCGGTACTTATACCGACGCTATCCTGGTAACGGCTTTTTCCAAACCGAAACTAGGACTCTTATTCGTCCGTTTAAAAGAGACGCTCTTATAATCACTCTAATTGGCCCATTTAAATGAGCGGTACTTCGCATCAATGATGCCCACTACTAGTCATAATCCCTCAAGAGACGTTAGGTGTCTAGTCTGCATTCAAATTCTTAATGGCATCAGCCAATGGGAATATTTCCTACAGACGCTTGCCACTTTCTATTCCCTGAGGGACACGAATTTCCGTTAAGCTTAACTCTTCAATATTATTTCTTCAATAAAACTCTTCTCTGAATAAAAAGATACTCTAAAACTCCTCTGAAAATACACGGAACGTTCCTGGGACGTTACATCCTCCCCTCTTAAAAGAACGCGACATAAGAGAGGGAGTTGCGTCCAAGAACACATGCAAACACTTCGCATAAATGACAACGTGGCTCTAAAAACACATATAAAAAATATCAGGGCACATTGGTTATCACTGGCCACTATACATCATCTTTGCATCGGCTCTTCCGCGACCGCGACCTCTTCCACGACCATTTTTCACTGTGCTGACCAGACTTGAGACGATTTCTCCATGTCCTTCTCCACTCCTATGGCACTTCCACGCTGGACACTCTCGACACTCTCGGGAACACACTGGACACTCTCGGGCACACTCTGGACACTCTGGACACTCTCGGGCACTCTCTGGACAATCTCGGGGACACTCGGGGGATCCGCCCACAGCTCAAGGGGTGGGATAAGGAGGGGGTCCCCCATCTCTATCACACTTTCCTCCGCATCCTCAAATTGGCTGTGGTCCACAGAAACGACGTCTGGGACCACCACCGGGACCTGGGCGGTCGTGCCCGTGTCCTCACACCGGTACTTCCCTAACAACACCTCCAGTGCCTCCTAGAGAGAATACGCCGCATCTTCGGGAACTTCGGTTGGTGGGGTAAATCCTGCCATCTTCCATGCATTCACCATTTCGACCGCTAGGGTGGTGGCATCTATACTCACTGTCCCAAAATCCAGGTGCACTGCATTCTTCCTCGCTGGGGGGCACACCGCTTCCTCCTCTTCACCAGCAATACGTCGCAAGTCCTCCTGACCTCGTGTACCTGCTGTTTGGACATGGACAGAACGCACCGATACACGTTGGGATCTCCATAGAAACTCGGCATTCGGGGGACATGGAGGTGGAGCAACGATCATCTTTACTCCCCCAGGTGTGTACCTGGCCACTTTTTCTGCCTCCAAAAAGTGGAAGGTGTGATACTTCCGCATGCGCTCCCTCTTTGCGTTCTTTTTATGATGGCAAATACCTGGGGTCTGGACTTCCCCTGGTAACAAGGGCGAGCGCATATCTCGTCTATTTCCTCTTGGGAGATCATGCAGCCAAGGGCTCCGGCATACTTTGGACTTGTTCCACTCGCGGATCTTGTCGATGAGCAAATGGGTTGGTTGGGGAGGCTTCCCCCCTACCCACTTCCACTTCTTGTACCACCTCGTCTGCCACGATGGGGGAGGGGGCGACAGAGCTGATAGTTGAAGCGATGTCCATCCCATCAGTCCCCAAGTCCTCTCTCGCAGTTGCCACGCTGACTTTCCGGATCTTTTGAATGGCACCCGAGGATGGATTTGGGGGGATGGGACAGTGCTCATCCCCACCACTTGCCACTTACACGATGCTTGTTTCCATCCTCTTCACAACTTGCGACAGACTCTTCACTATTCGCAACCTTATTCGCATCTTCCGTGACGACACCACTCGCGACTACACCTTCACCACTCGCAACGGCTCCACTCGCGACGACAACTTCAACACTCTGGACAACATCACTCGCACAGTCTACTTCCTCTTCCTCCCCCTCAATCTCTTTTTCTGGGTTGACCCCCTCAGTAGCTGTGATCGGGGTGGTGACTTCACAGCTACCTACTAGTTTTTTGGAGGCTCTTTCGGGGGTCTTCTCGGGTTAGGGCAGTCTTTAGCAAAGTGACCTTCCTGTCCGCAATTAAAGCAATGGGTCCATCTAGGTTTACCATCAGGGCCAATAGGGTTTAATTTAGCCCGCACGGGGGCAGGGGCACTGGGCTCACTGGTGCCCAGGGGCTCTGTGTTTCCACCTGTTACCGTGGGGGTTTTACTAGACGCTTCCACGTTGGCCTTTTTAGCAGGGGGAGCCTCTGTGGTCCTATCCTGCACTACTCTCCTTGATTGCCAATTGGGATTTGGCTTCCTCGTATCCACTTGTTTCTCACCTGACTTTGGTTGGGAGGATTGGGGTTTCGCTTGGGCTGGAGGTTTTGCTTGGGGTTTATTCCCAGTCGCCTCCTCCTCTCTGGTTCGCGTACTTTCCCACCCATAATCAGATTCCAATAATTTGTTTGGAGCCAATGGTCTCTCATATTTTTCTTTCTCCTCTAACACGGCTGCCTCGAACATTGGGGCTTGACTGATCATCTCCTCAATGGAGGCGAATTTGGCACTTAACAACAACCTTTTATATTTCTGGTTCAGCTTATTCTTTACACGGTTCACCTTGGTTATCTCTGTCGCATTTGGGTCCACTATACGGAAGTATAATGCCACCGCATGGATGTAGGAAACCAATGGTTCATCTATATCCTGACTCCGCTTTTCTAGCTCAGCTTTCATCAGTTCCTCGTATTGTAAGGGTATGAACGTTTTTACAAACTTTTGAATGAACAATCCCCACTCCTTAAACCCTTGCTCATAGGTCCACCATGTTCTCGCCGCACCTTTCAGGGTCCCTGGGACTACCTGGGTCATAAACTCCTCTTCGGAGTATCCACCGGCCCTAGCATATTCTGCCAGCTGTTTAATAAATGACATTAAGTCAGTTGGGGGGTGACCACTATGGGTTGGCAACACCATGTGTTTTAGAACCCTACTCTTAGTCCCTTTTGGGGTAAAATTCACTTGACACCCAACTAACCCCATCCCTATCTTGGGGCAAAGTCCCACATTCGCAACACCCCCCGCTACTCCCACACCACTTACTCCACTTTCTCCACTTTCTCCACTTTCACTTGGACCTGGAAGTGAGGATGGTCCTATTTCACCCGGTCTATTTTCACCTAGAGGTGGAACAGTGGGAAGTTCCCGTTGGACCACTCTATCTCCACTAACCCTCTGTTCGCTAACCACTGGTCTAATTTCAACTTGGGGTGGTGGCCGCTCCTCAGTGGGAGCTTGCACTACCGTCTCATCGGGTTGCCTTAAGCTGACCTTGATGCGAGTCTGGCTCGCTTCTGTTACTCTGTCGGCGACTGCTTTGTTTTCGCGGATCGCCTGGACAATCCTATGCCACATCTGCGATGTGTTTTGGGGGTCAATATCTAAATTTAACAAACCCCCCAAAATCTCGGTGGGTATGGAACGATTTAGATCAGTACTACAAGAAGTTTTACTCGCTTGGCTTTTCATACTTAGGTTGGGGGACCCCTTTCCCGGTTAGTATTATCCAGAAAAGTGGAATGTCCAGCTGGCTGGAATCCCTCCCCACGCCCTTCCTCATTCCCAAATTCCTCATCAAAATCCTCATTCCAAGTTTGAGATGCATAATCTCCTTCCGATGGTTGGTACGAGGTAGTTCTACCACCCCTCCTAGCACCCCCTCACTCTTTGTCTCCCCACAAATCGAGCTCTCGTCGCTCTTCTACCCTTCGCTCCTCGCCCCTCATTTTTACTCGCACGCGTACTCGCACCTCGCCCTCTTTTCGTACCACGTACCGGATTACTCCCCGATTCCACTCTGGGTTCAATCGGGTCACTCCCGTATCCGCTGGTAGGGCGATCCGGTTTACTTGACTCGGTGGAAGGGCCAGCTTCTGCTTGGTCCCTCGCGGCTATAGTCCGCTTCCTAGCGGCTGCTCGTTGCGGAACCTCGTGTCCGTTAGGTTGATTGGATTGCGCCCACGTCTCTCCTCTTCGCTTCCCTCTCGTTCTGACATTGTGGAACGTAGGGCTTTTAAACAAAAAGAACACTTAACATACAAACAAACAAAGAATTAAACACTTGTTCTCTTTTCTTCGCTTCACAATTGGCATGGGATCCTAAAAGGTAGATCCCGGATGGGCCCCCAATTGTAGCGTCCCTGACTGCGTACAATACTCGAGCAGAGTATTTCACTAAAAATAAAGGAAGACAGACAACTGAAGAACAGAACTAACACGAACAGATTTAATAAAACAGTAAGGAATTTAAAAGAACGAATAATAAAACCAATCACAATTCACTTCACATCAACTATTCACAAAGGTGACACTTCACAATTAAAGATTAGAAAATGCACTTCAACGACTACACTTATGGCACTTGTAAAGAAACTCCCAAAATCACAATCCAAAACTACTAAAGGATATTTCCACCGCTGTCCATTACTGGGAACTCACAAAATCGTAATATCACCAACTCGGACCGCTTCTCCAAGACGAGATTCTCTCGAACGGAACTTCAATCACGTCTCCACAGCTCCAAGAATACCCTCCACTCGACTTAACTATTCGTCCGAGTTTCGGACGAAACTCCCAACCCAACACCTATACTTAACTACGCAACAATCGCCAACTCGCGACTAATTCGCGTCTAAATCACAGCTAATTCCAATAAAAAAACGCTTGACTCGCGCCTAAATTACCACTCTAAAAGAACAAGAAACGCCTAAATCACGCACAGGGCTTCCGCTCGCCACTGTACCTCACCCAAGAATGCCCGGGAAAAGTCGTTACCCCGGTACTTATACCGACGCTATCCGAGTAACGGCTTTTCCCAAACCGAAACTAGGAGCCTTATTGGCTCATTCAAAAGGGACGCTCCCGTAATAGCTCTAATTGGTCCATTCAAATGAGCGTTACCTCTTAACCATGACGCACACTACTCGTCATAATCCCTCAGGGAATATCTTCTGTCTGGTCGGTATTCAAATTCCCAATGGCAGCGGCCAATGGGAATATTCTTTCCAGACCTTGCCACATTTTATTCCCTGGGGGAATTGATTTCAGTTAAGCTTTCTTTCTCAATATTATTTAGGATTTTTCGACTCTTCTTAACACCATAATAAACTATAAAACCCTTCTAAATTCTTCTCAAAATATACGGAACGTTCCTGGGACGTTACATCCTCCCCCTCTTAAAAGAACGCAAAATAAGAGAGGGAGTTGCGCTATCGAACACATGCAAAGACTAGACTTAAACAAAGCGCTTTGCGTAAATAGCCACGTGGCTCGAAAACATGAATCACAATATTAAGGCACGTGCCCTGGTTTCACATCTCCATTCACATCACTACTCGAAATCGTCTTGTGACATC
>JAQIWR010002941.1:0-10257 GCA_034695945.1 Glomeris hexasticha | reverse complement strand
ATGGATGGTGAAGGCTCGCTCACAACGCGACCAGGGTACGCTAACTTATCCCAAGAATACCTGGATACTCGACACCAGAGCAACAGACCATATAACGTGTTACCGGGACAAATTTGAGGATTTCACCCCACAACCTTCTGCAGTCCAGATAGCCAACGGAACGAAGCTCACATCCAAAGGCTACGGAACATTGAGAATTCTACTGGATGACGGCCACAGCGAAGCCAACATCACATTGCATGAAGTACTCTACGTACCAGAGATCCACGAAAACTTGTTCTCGGCTCGAAAGTTCTCATCAACTGGACATGTGATGCACTTGGACGGAGACGTCATCTCCATAATGACCAAAACTGGAGATCACGTAACCACGGCAGTCCAAGACGGGAACGCATATTGCATGTACGAGAAGAGGCAATCATCTACTTCGTTGGTATACGTCATCGAAGGAGCACGGGACATCACACTTTGGCACCAGCGATTGGCCACCTACACGTACCAGCGATGAAGAAGATGCTGAACCTAGCCGGAGATGCAGAAAAATGCGAAACCTGCATCCTAGGCAAGATCACAGCGGTACCTTTCCCGAAACATGGTGCCGGAAGAGGGACAGAACCTTTACAACTCGTACACTCGGACGTGATGGACACCGGTGCTGATTCTTCAAGATCGAGAGACGGGAAACGCTACGCTATAACCTTCATCGAAGACTACACGCGCTTCGGAGTTACGTAATTCGCCAAGACAAAAGATGAAGCCTTCAAATACCTCAGAGATTACAAAGCGTTCGCGGAGAACCAGCAGAAGTCCACAATCAAGGTACTACGCTCCGACAGAGGCGGCGAATATTCATCAAACAAATTCCTAGCCTACCTACGGAAACACAGAATTGTTCGTCACGTTTCCGTGACAAGCACACCACAACAAAACGGAGTGGCAGAACGAAGAAACCGAACCTTAGTCGAAGCAACACGATGCCTACTCATCCAAAGTGGTCTACCAATGGAGCATTGGGTAGATGCGATGAGCTGCGCCACATACATCAGAAATAGATGTCCTACCAGATCGACCGGGAACCAAATTCCCTATGAACTATGGTTCAACTGCACTCCGAGATACGGCCATCTACGTAGCTTCGGCTGCAGAGATTGGTACAAAACCAAAACCCACCAATCCAAACTGGAACCGAAAGGAGTACCGTGCATCATGCTCGGATACGCGCCCGAATCGAAGGCCTACACGTTGTGGGATGAAAAGCGAAGATCAACGGTAACCGCAAGAGACGTAGTGTTCGACGAGACCCAGTTCCCGGCGAAACAAACTCCAACCGTTACGCCCGAGCAACGAACACCGAATGATGACAGCAATCATGCAGATGCCCAAGAGTCATCTAACTACGACCCCGAGGGAGATGATAACGTCTTCGAACCAGATATCGAAGCGAATGGAGATGCCATTACTCCACCGAATCCACCACGCTTACATGTGACTGCAAGAAGCGGTCGAAACATTAGGCCACCGTTTTGGAGCGGTGATTACGACATGGCAACCACAAGAACTGTTCACAGCCTCAAAGCTCCTCACGAGACTGACCCGAGAACGTTCAGAGAAGCCATGCAATCCCCTAACCATGAATGAGTGGATCAAAGGAATAAGGGAAGAATTCAGCAACCTGCACAGGAATAAGGTCTGGAAAATCACAAAACGCTACGAAGGAATGCGAACTATAAGAACCAAGTGGACGTTTAAGACCAAACGTAATTAATCTGGCAACATCGTCAGAAGGAAGGCTCGACTCGTCGCCCTTGGGAACCTGCAAAGACCGGGAATCGACTACGACCGCACATATAGCCTGGTGGTGAGAATACAGACTACACGCATCCTAATAGCGCTCGCTACCGAGTTAGACTGGGAGGTTGACCACGTGGATGTCATCGCTGCATACCTCGCCGGCAAACTGGATAAAGAAACCTATCTGGAGATACCTGAAGGCTACGTGGAATATGGCCAATTCGATAAAGACGAGAAGATTACTAGCCCTCCTACAAGATGGGTGTGCGAATTACTACAAGGATTGTATGGTCTTCACCAGTCAGAACTTATTTGGCATGAAACACTAAAAAAAGCATTGCTCAAGTACGGGATGAAACAATGCAAGTCCGACCCATGCGTATTTTTCCATCCTGACGGGGATTTAGTAATAACCACCTACGTAGACGATCTCCTTTACTACGGAAAGCGAAAAAAGGTCGACGAGGCCAAAAAGTTCCTTGCGATGGAATTCGACACTCGCGACCTGGGACGAGTAACTATGGTGCAATCCATAAGAGTACGAAGAACACTCGACGGAGGCATCCGGATAGATCAAAGTGCTTACATCAAGGAAATTCTTTCCGAATTCCAAATGGAAGATTGTCGCCCTCTCAAGACTCCGATGATACCGGGAGCGAAGTACCCCAAGGCTACTGCCGAAAACGTACTTGACGAGGCCGGAAGCAGATCAAGTGCTTCAGATGCGGCAAAATGGGCCACACCAGAAAAAACTGCCACAGATACAGGGATGAAGCGAATGAGATGCGACGTGTGGAAGCGCAGACCAAGCCCAAAGTAGCAGTGAAGGACAAACCGACCGAAAACCCGAGCGCTAGTGGATGGATCGCTATGGCCATAACTGCTATCGGGCAAGAGCGAGTCTATGGGGCAAAGGAGTGGATCCTTGACACTGGTGCTACGGACCACATGTCCCCCCATCGTGAGAGATTCGAAGACTACGTCGAGGCACATACTCGAATACGCATTGCCAACGGGGACGAAATGGAAGCCATTGGTAAAGGAACAATCAGAATCAACATAAGTAATGGCAAGAGGACCGTCACTGTGCCGCTGAGGAACGTGCTCCACGTACCGAAAAGATTCGTAAACTTATTGTCCGGACTCAAGATAATTGACAAAGGGAACAAGTTGGAAATGATCTCCAGGAACATGGCGATCACTTCGCTACCTACGAACACCGTCACAGCTACTGCAGTAAGAAAAGGGAACATGTTCATCGTGACTGAGGTCGGAGACGAAGATGAAGAACCATCGTCCGCGAACTTTGCGGGAAGTGACGACCCATGGACATGGCATGAACGCCTAGCACACCTGAATTTCCGAGATGTAAAGAACATCATCGGGATACAACCGAAATGCGACGGAAAAGTGTGCAACACGTGTGCAAGGTGCAAGATTATGGCAAAACCTTTTCCGAAGCAGAAAGCGATTTGCGCCAAGAAACTATTGGAGATAGTCCACTCCAATGTGATGGAAGTTTACACCAACGAAGCCGACAACGTGGAACGCTACGCCGTAACATTTGTGGATGACTATTCGAGGTACGGGATGACGTACTACGTCAGAACGAAAGACGAGACAATGTCAAACTTCCTCGATTACCAAAGGTTGGTCGAAAACCAGTTGTCAACGACGATAAAAATACTGAGGACTGACCACGGAAGTGAATACATGTCCAAAGCTCTGAACGAACACCTAACATCGAGAGGCATCATACACCAGTTGACTGTGGCACATATGCCCCAGCAAAACGCTGTCGCCGAAAGGCGGAACAGAACGCTGATTGAGGCCCCAAGATGCGTGCTCGACAAGAGCGGTCTCCCAAAAGAGAAATGGACAGACACCATGCGATACGTGACGTATACACATAACCGAATCCCATCGAAGGCAACTAAGGAAACAACACCATATGAGTTGTGGCACCAAACGAAACCATCTTACCAACACCTGCACGTCTTCGGATGTATGACGTGGTACAAATAAAAGGAACGCCTGCCAAAGCTCGACCCGAAAGGCATAGCAGCGATAATGATGGGATACTCCCCCGTCAGTAAAGCCTACCTGTTATGGGATGAGAACAAGAAGACTTACATCACGGCGCGTGACGTGATCTTTGACGAAAAGACCTTTCCGAAGAAAGAGACCGTTCCGAAGAAAGAGGTAGCAACGACTCAACCCATTCCCGTGCAACCGGCAGTGGAAGCGACTGGTTTGAGCCTAGACAGCGATTCCGATGAGGAACCCGAAGTCAACGAAATAGATGCTGAAGGCATCGAGGACGTATCGGGAAGCGACGTGTCATCTGTGTTTACGGATGATGAGCAAGCGCAGGAACAGGTTCAACCTCCTACGACAACGCGAGCCGGGAGGCAAACCCGGTTACCAATATGGAGCTCTGACTACGTACTGTTAGCCCAAGCTGATTCTGGAGGAGAAACCGAACCACGAACTGTCGCGGAAGCTATGAGGTCTACTCAGCAAGAGGAATGGAGAAAAAGCATTAAGGATGAATTCAACAACTTAGAACGGAACAGCGTTTGGAAGTTGGTGAAACGTCAACCTGGAATGCGCATCATTAAAAGCAAGTGGGCATTTAAAGTGAAGCGCGATTCAGAAGGAAAAGTCGCAAGACACAAGGCACGCCTAGTGGCTTTAGGGAATCAACAACGTCCAGGGATTGATTTCAACGAGACCTTCAGTCCCGTCGTGCGTATGCGCACCACCCGTACCCTAATGGCCCTAGCCGTTGAGAAGGATTGGGAGATAGAACACGATGATGTGATTGCGGCCTACCTGGCAGGTCCGCTAGACGAAGACACATACATGGAATTGCCGGAAGGATACGCAGAGTTTGGAAGTGTCCTCGCCACACCCGAACAGCGACAAACGCTGACTACCAACCGATGGGTATGCAAACTGTTGAAAGGATTATACGGCCTACACCAGTCAGGTCGTGTGTGGCATAAAGTGCTGAAGAAAGCCCTGTTACAGATGGGACTGCGCCAAGCGAAAAGTGATTCCTGCGTGTTCTTCCACCCTGGCGGAAACCTGATCATCACGACTTACGTGGACGACCTGGTCTACTACGGAAAATCTGAAGATATAGCAGCTGCGAAAGCACAACTAGCGAAGCTGTTTAACATCCGCAGCCTGGGAGCTATACGGATGGTACAGTCGATCAGAGTTCGCAGAAGCGAAGATCGAAGCATCATCATAGACCAGGAAGCCTACGCGAAAGACATCCTGCGAGAGTTCAAGATGATGGAGTGTAGAGCATTAAAGACACCTGGAGTGCCAGGCGAACGACATACGAAAACCGGTGATGAAGACAAGCTTAGCCAAGCCGAAGCTCACGACTTTCGAAAACTTATCGGAAGTTTGCTATACCTGTCTTCATGTACCAGACCTGACCTTCACTACGCGGTGATCAGCTTGAGCCAATTCTCGAAAGATCCCGCTCCTAGACACTGGCAAGCGGCTTTACACATCTTGCGCTACCTGCAAGGTACCACCTCACATGGAATCAAGTACACCAAGCGCGGAGAGCCACCTGAGATGTACGCGGACGCCGACTGGGGGGCAGACCCTGATGACAGGAAGTCCTTCAGTGGATACGCAACGGTACTCGCAGGAGGCGCAACGGCATGGTCAACTCGGAAACAGCCAGCTGTCGCCTTAAGCACGATGGAAGCAGAGTTGATAGCCTTGACCGAAGCGACCCGTGAAGTCTTATGGATTCGTAACTTCCTCGCGGAAATTCAGTTGGGAAGTTGGTGTGAGGGACCGATCGTGGTCCACTGTGACAACCAGAGCGCTGTGCGCTTCGTAGAGAACCAGGCAAGCTCGGAACGTACCAAACACATGGCTATACGCCATTTCTTTATTCAAGATGAAATCGAAAACAACACGGTTCAATTCTCGTACGTTCCCACTCAGCGCAACGCGGCTGATTGCTTGACGAAGCCTGTAGACGCAGCGAAGCTGATCGCTCAGTCGCGAATTTTAGGACTGAACGATCAGGGGGGGTGTTAGAATATGGTTGATAAAATACCCTGTCCCCCTCCTCTTGGTTTGCTCCTGTTGTTGAGAGAAGGTGGCAAACTGGTTCTGTAACTTGGACCTTCATCCCGGACCTGCAAGCGAATTGTTGCATGTGAAATTAGTTATGTAACGTGTGAATAATTATGATGTCAGTACGAGTTGATGTAATAGTTACCAACCTTTCTTTTGGTCACTCTTGATGTGGAGAGCGATCCCTTAGCGCCAAACGTTTGGGCTCTGGGTGTTTGTAGAACCAGGAACTGCATACGAGTTGTAAAAGTTTTTGTTTGATCACACGGATAAACTGAAACTAAATAAACGGGATTGAAGTCTGCATACGTGTTTTTCTTCCATCCAACATCGAGGCGAATCTCCAGTTCCTGCACGTCTTCAGCTTTTGCTGCGAGGAATTCAGCCGAATTCCAACAGGGTTATGGGCCCAGGTGACGAGACACCGACGAAAATCCACAGCAAGAGTCACTGTAACAACAGAAATTGACATTTCTGCAACGAAAACCACAATAAAACGAACGTTTTCTACGAATTTTGTGGTGAAAAACGACACGAGGCGGCTACAACGTGCGAGCGGCCATTTTTTGCTGTACGCCACCGTACGCGGTGACGCCAGCAGCCGAGAGAATTGAGCCACGTGTTCATCGCAATCCGTCGGCATCGAGGCCAACGAAGCCCATCGGAGCTCAAAAAGTGTCCATCCTTACTGAAAAAGGTGCGATCTACACGAATCTGCGATTATTTCGTGGATCCGACGAACGATTTTCGTGCGAAAGTGGGAAATCGTGGTAAAGCAGACTACGGGCGGCCATCTTTGTTCGAGATCAAGCGAGCAACCGAGCGGCGTGAGTGGCGCCATCCTGCGGATGAATGCTGAACTGCGGCGGTTCCAGCAACTTTCAAGCCGGATTGTTGGCCATCTACAAGCCATCCAAGCGTAATCTTGCTGATTACGGCTACAGGAAGTGAAACGACGCGTAATTCAACTGTAAGTGACTGTTTTTCTTACGGATTTTCACCGAAATCTACGTGGATTGGAGATAAAAACGTCACTAAACGACGACGTGCGAGGCGCCATCTTGGATTTCGCCCGCTGTGACGCCAGACAGCGCGACGCCATCGTGCGTGACGCCGACCAACGTTGTGACGTCACCATTGACGCCATTGGGATTTCTGAAAGCAGAAGAGGCCTAATTGAAGCAAGATTCAGCGGAAACTTCAGAAACGAACTGTTTTGTTGGTTTTTCGATTCTTGTTACGGTTTTTTTCGTGATTATAAACTGTATTGTATCTTTTTCCAGAGCCAACTCGAATTTCTCCTAACAACAGGTGCTCCAACCAAACCTTAAGACACGTCACAGGTTTGTAGAGGTAGATTTAGGAGACTAGTTCATTTCCCTACCCGGGTCCCCTTCTTACCGCTCAAACTACAGGCTTACGGCTAGCAGTTGGGAACTGAGTGCTGCTGGGTACCTACGATAGGCAAACCTAGTTGTTCGATTTGGCACCTGGTGTCCTAGTCCAAATTCTAAATTTGAGCTTCTGCCTGCTTATTGGTTCTGTCGGAGCGCGGTGCTCTTCTTAGAATACGGGACGCGGATCGGCTTCTCTGGCCACTTTTTCCAGCTGGTATCCAAGAGAAGTGAATCCATTCCAATCAAAGATGGAGGGACCGAAGGCCGGAGTGTTCGAAAAGTTAAACGACACGAACTACCTAACCTGGGAAGCGAACATACGTGGCCAACTGAAGATGAAAGGATGTTGGGGTATCACCGAAGCGCCTTTACCAAGAGGGGTACACCTCACTCCAGAAATACGCTTACTCAACGACAAAGCGGAAGGCATCATTCTCACGAGTGTAGACGCCAGCGCCTCAAGAGAAATAAGGAATTTGGCTTCAGCCCACGAAATGTAGATCCGGTTAAAGGAACTGCGAGGCAAATGCGAAGAATGGTACGGCCTAGCGGCAACAACCGAATTAGCAGCGAACAAAAAGAAAGAAGACGAACAGATCCCTCAATATTGGGACAGGGCGGCCATGCTGATGGACATAGTGAAGTCATCCGGACTCGACATGACGGACAAGCAGTTCGCCATGAACATTATTCGAGGACTACCGCCAACCTACGAATACTTCAAGAGGAACGCACGTATTGCGGATGCTAATTTCGACTTGGGAACCTTCAAGCGAAGCTTGCTTCAAGAGGAAGCGAAGATACGAGTCGACAACCTGTTCGAGCCGAGCGCAAGCACAAGTGATGCTTTTTGGGCGCAGAGTCAACCATCCCAGCAAGGAGGACGGGAAAAAGAGAAAGCGAAATGGTATGCTTACCGTGATCCAAGCGCCAAGCCAACGGTGCAAAAATCCACGGCGAGGGACAGCGCTACATCACGGGACCAACCCCGTGGACCCGAGCGCGGCCGGAAGCAGTTCAAGTGCTTCAGATGCGGCAAAATGGGTCACATCGGAAGAAATTGCCACAAATACGGGGACGAAGTGAACGAGAGGCGACGTGTGGAAGCGCAGACCAAGCCCAAAGAAACAGTGAAAGACAAACTGAACGAAAACCCGAGCGCTAGTGGATGGATCGCTATGGCCATAACAGCTATCGGGCAAGTGCGAGTCTACGGGGCAAGGGAGTGGATCCTTGACACTGGTGCTACGCACCACATGTCCCCCCATCGTGAGAGATTTGAATACTACGTCGAGGCACATACTCGAATACGCATTGCCAACGGGGACGAAATGGAAGCCATTGGTAAAGGAACCATCCGGATCACTATCAGTAACGGCGAGGAGACTGTCACTGTGCCACTGAGCAACGTGCTCCACGTACCGAAAAGCTTCGTAAACTTATTGTCTGGACTCAAGATAATCGACAAAGGAAACAAGTTGGAAATGATCTCCGGGAACATGGTGATCACTTCGCTAGCTACGAACACTGTTACAGCTACTGCAGTAAGAAAAGAGAACATGTTCATCGTGACTGAGGTCGGAGACGAAGATGAAGAACCATCGTCCGCGAACTTTGCGGGGAGTGACGACCCATGGACATGGCATGAACGCCTAGCACACCTGAATTTCCGAGACGTAAAGAACATCATCGGGATTCAACCGAAATGCGATGGACAAGTGTGCAACACGTGCGCAAGGTGCAAGATTACGGCAAAACCTTTTCCGAAGCGGAAAGCAACTCGTGCCAAGAAACCGTTGGAGATAGTCCACTCTGACGTGATGGAGGTTTACACCAACGAAGACGATAACGTGGAACGCTACGCTGTGACATTCGTGGATGACTATTCGAGGTACGGGATGACGTACTACGTCAGAACGAAAGATGAGACGATGTCAAAATTCCTCGATTATCAACGGTTAGTCGAAAACCAGTTGTCAACGACGATAAAGGTACTGAGGACAGACCGCGGAGGTGAATACATGTCCAAAGCTCTGAACGAACACCTCACATCTAGAGGCATCATACACCAACTAACCGTGGCCCATACGCCCCAGCAAAACGGTGTCGCCGAAAGGCGGAACAGAACGCTGATTGAGGCCACAAGATGCGTGCTCGACAAGAGCGGTCTACCAAAAGAGAAATGGACAGACGCCATGCGATACGTAACGTATACGCGCAACCGAATCCCATCGAAGGCAACTAAAGAAACGACACCTTATGAGCTGTGGCACCAAACGAAACCATCATACCAACACCTGCGCGTCTTCGGATGTATGACGTGGTACAAAACGAAAGAACGACTGCCAAAGCTCGACCCGAAAGGCATAACAGCGATAATGATGGGATACGCCCCCGTCAGCAAAGCCTACCTGTTATGGGACGAGAACAAGAAGACTTACATCACGGCGCGTGACGTGATCTTTGACGAAAAGACCTTTCCTAAGAAAGAGACCGTTCCGAAGAAAGAGGTAGCAGCGACTCAACCCATTCCCGTGCAACCGGCAGTGGAAGCGACTGGTTTGAACCTAGACAGCGAATCCGACGAGAAACCAGAAGTCAATGAAATAGATGCTGAGGGCATCGAGGACGTATCGGGAAGCGACGTGTCATCTGTGTTTACGGATGATGAGCAGGCGCAGGAACAGGTTCAACCTCCTACGACAACGCGAGCCGGGAGGCAAACCCGGTTACCAACGTGGAGCTCTGACTACGTACTGCTAGCCCAAGCTGATGCTGGAGGAGAAACGGAACCACGAACCATCGCGGAAGCTATGAGGTCTACTCAACGAGAGGAATGGAGAAAAAGCATTAAGGATGAATTCCACAACTTAAAACGGAACAACGTTTGGAAGTTGGTGAAACGTCAACCTGGAATGCGCATCATTAAAAGCAAGTGGGCATTTAAAGTGAAGCG
>JAQIWR010002940.1:0-10258 GCA_034695945.1 Glomeris hexasticha | reverse complement strand
CTTTTTTTTACCAATTTTCCCAGAGATTTTGTTGCACCACTTGCTTTCTTAATGACTTTTCTTCAGGTAGTTTAAGTCTCAGGGTACCTTACAAAACTTGTTCTGTTCACCTTTAAGGAAAGTTTTCATCTTTGGAATATGTTTATAACTTGGAATATATTTGATGATGTACCAATTAAGTATTATAAAATTATTTATATATTATGATATTGTGAATATACCAAATAATGGTTGGCTTGCAAGAAAAGTTTCCAAAGTTGAAACCTTCCTTTAAAAGTTATCCGAATGGACTTGGAAATGTATTATAATGGTAACTGTGTAATTTATTTGGTGGGAAACTGTTGTAATTCAATTTTGCCCCTCTACAACGCGGCACGCATGGCGAAAATATTTTCCACTCGCTTTTGGATCTTGGATGTGGTTTTCCAATTTAATGTAATGTAACTGCACAGTAATTATAATGTTATACGTGACTTGCTTTCACTTCACGAGAATGGGCAGCATGAGCGGTGACCGTTGAAATGAAGTTGCGGAGAAGTCTGTATTTGAGAATCCGCGGTCAATCTTGAAACGAACCTCCTCTGTGTAGCTTTTGGAAGGCTGCGTTAATTTACAAAATTACATTTGAGTATTTTGGTAATATGTACATATTATTATAATAATTACTACCCAATTTTTCCCCCCTGGTGGCTTGCATACGTACTTTTGAGTCTTCGTGTTGTACTACGCGTAGTTGGAAAATTCAGTTCTGTGAGCTTGAGCTGTCCTGCTGTTATAGCTTTTCTCTCTCACACAATACTGTGCCAAACTGGTAAATGTGACACATTTTCTTGGGGTTATTTTGAGAATGGGTGTTTTATATTTATTTTTGTTTTTTGGATACACATGTCAATTTGAAACATTTGGTGATGTGTTTATAGTATATTACATGTGGAATGAATGCCCAATTAGTGTTTGAAATGAGGATCCTCTTTATTTCCTTGCTCGCATGTTTTGGGGCTTTTTTGGTTTTTCTCGTGTACGCGTTCACGTGTTTCATATGTACGCGAACAACGCGGAACAAGGTTTATGTCTCTACGTGTCCATCACGCAGTTCTGGTCTACGATGACGTGCCAGGTGAAGATGATGAAGCATCTTTACCAACTGTAGATGCTTCTTCCTCTACATCAACCTATGGACACAGGGGCCATTCGGGGATGCCCCACGTCGAACCGGTCAAACCGGCCCGCACGTTGGCCGAAGAGCATCTTCTGGCCGAGAGCAAAGCTCTGGAAGAAAGTAAGTAAAGTGTATCTTGCTAGTTATTTGTATTATTAGTATTGGTTGTTTTAGCAATTGTCTTTTTTGAATTGCAGAAGTAAAGAAAGAATTAACAGAGGATGAGAAAATGAAAGTGATGCTGTCCGAACCGTTTCACCGCTTCTTCGATCGCGCGTCTCGTGTCGTCGAAAGGGCTCTTTATGCGGATTCAGACATCTTTGTCGATTACACTGGTGCTGATAACGAAGAGAAAGATGGGTTAGTTTGTTTTGTATTTTTGAAACTTGGTTCAATTTCATACAAATCGAAAATACAAATTTGTAACTGATATAGTACGGTGAACGATGAGGTCCTTTAGCTTGTAACCAAAAACCAGAATTGTTCATGTCCTAATATAAGTAACAACGTGGCTTTGGGTTTGCTTTGGGCTATAAATGTAATCTAGCTGATGACGAGGTATAGGTTTACATCGATTTTGAAGTAAATTACGCGGTTTCTGTTTTTTTACGATCGTACGGGTTAGGTTTACATCGTTAACATCCAGTATAGAGTTTCATATTTAATTGTAATACAGATTACAGTTTGAGAATGCTTTTATTTAATATTTTGCATTGATGTTTCAAATCGTTTCAGTGATGATTCCAGTGGCTTTAAAATCACGTACAACCGTGAATTCTGCGACGACCGCTGGAGTCGTAATCGTTGCGTGACTTCCTTCGATTGGTCAACACAAGTATGTTAATTTTGCCAAACATTGCTTATTATTATACCACTTAATATGCTCATTGGTGTACATCAAATGGTGTTTTCCAGTTTCCTGAGCTGCTAGTTGCTTCGTACAACAACAATGAAGATTGTCCCCACGATCCTGACGGAGTGGCTTTGGTGTGGAATATGAGATTTAAGAAAAATACTCCAGAGTACATATTCCATAGTCAGGTAATTTATACATATATTGTGTATGCAAATATTGAAACGTTGGCCAAGGTTGTGTGTAGAACATTTGCATAATTTAACAACGGGTCTATTTTTTCTTTTACATTTCAGTCTCCAATAATGTCCTCTATATTCGCCAAATTTCACCCAAACCTCATAATCGGAGGCACGTATTCGGGCCAAATTGTTTTATGGGATAACCGGAGCAACAAGAGGACACCGGTTCAGCGAAGTCCGTTGTCGGCCGCGGCCCACACGGTGGGAGAAATTTCCGACGTTACGTCTCATGAAATCAAATAAGGCCATTGGGTTAAAAGTTGAATTGGGTTTTGCAGCATCCAGTTTATTGCGTCAAAGTTGTGGGAACTCAAAATGCGCATAATTTGGTGAGCATATCGACCGACGGGAAATTGTGCTCGTGGAGTCTTGACATGCTGTCCGCGCCGCAGGTAAAAAGATACAGATTGCTTTAAAGGTGAACTGACAGGGTGGATTTCTTGCAACCGATTTCTCTGAAAAATTTCCTATGCATGAACAACGTGTATTTGCATATGTCCAATTTTTTTTCTAATTTTTCCACCGATTGGTTTTTGAAATAAAAATTCAGAAATAGGTCCTCAAGTCCTCGCACTGTCAAAATTCCCATCCGGGACAGTGCGTATGGCATGCCACTTGCACCAAAACGTGCACAGGCCCAACAAGGAGGTATATAACTGTTATATACCTCCTTGGGCCCAAAAACACACAAACTTCAATCATAGTTTAAATTTTAATAATTCTTTGTACAGTCCGAATATCATGGGGTGTTACCGGGTGTTACAAAACCATGTCAGTTCAACTTTAAGCTGTTGTATGAACGACAGTAATTGTCTAAATGTGTATAAACATTTTATTTGTAGGATACATTAGAATTGCAAAAGCAATCCAAGCCAGTTGCCGTTACTTGTTTGTCGTTCCCGGCAAACGACGTGAACAATTTCATAATCGGAAGCGAGGACGGCGCGGTGTACACAGGTGAAAGTTGCCATTGTTTTGATGCAAATCCTGCTAGGATCACTAATTTTAAAACTTAAAACGCGATTGGTATTAGCTTGTCGTCATGGAACTCAGGCAGGGATCGTGGACATCTTCGAGGGTCATCAAGGACCGGTTACGGGGATAGATGCCCACAACGCGCAGGGCTCGGTCGATTTCTCCCACTTGTTCGTTACCTCTTCTTTCGATTGGACCGCCAAGTTGTGGAGCCTCAAGGTAACATTATTCCTGAATTGCATCCATATATGTATAGTGAGTGGGTACAAATATCCTGATTTTTACAGGAAAAGAAACCGCTGTATTCGTTTGAGGATTACGGCGATTACGTTTACGATGTTAGCTGGTCCCCGATTCATCCTGCACTGTTTGCTTCTGTCGATGGAACTGGCAGATTAGATCTGTGGAACTTAAACAACGATACCGAGGTTCGTTGGCCACCCGTATCGATGGATAATATTACCGTGGTTTGATTACGGTTCGGAGAGGTTAAAGAACTCGGTATTAAAGGTGAACTGACGTGGTTTTGTAAGGTCCAATGCCTTTATAAAACTGTTAAAAGGAGCTAAATTATTATAATTGTTTCTTTTTAAGGCTTTGGAATAGTATTCTAATTTCAAAGAATAAATAAGTTTTTTGGAATCAGGGAACTATCAACTTTGATATCACAAAAGTTTGCAATAATGAACCTTGATAACTCGAACCACGAAGGGAAACTTAAATAGTTCGAGTTATAAAAACCAGACAAATTTTCACATTATTAAAACTTTGAAATCCTGGCTGCATGTATTTTACATTTTATTTTAGTTTAGGTGCTTTTTACAGAAATTGGTTTTACAAAATCGGTCATCAGTGATTTTAGCACATTCTTTTCGATTAATGTGTTAAAAAGTTGTCTATTTGACTTATAACTCGAATTTTCCTCGTTGGGAAAATCAAAATATCAAGGAATTCGAGTTATAAAGTTCGAGTCATCAAAAATAAATAACATGGAAGGAATAGGACGTTTTGTCTGTGAAAACTTGTTTGTTCGTCATATCAAAAATTCGAGTAATCGAAGCTTGAGTTATTGAGGTTCGACTGTATATGGAAACTAATTAGAGCATTATTTAGGAACAAATTATTATTTAACATACATTTTATTGAAAGCTGTTTAGATGTTTGAGAATCAATGTAACACTGATTGGACACGAAACATTACAAACTACTGAAATATTGATGTAAACCAATTAAACTGTACACCTTACTATTGTTTAAAACTGTGCATTAATTAGTATTTCAGGAACTACTGTAGAAATTCGCATTGAGCCAGAAAACAAATGTTAAAAAACTTTTTATGTAATCATGTTTTATAGAAAGTCCTTTAGGTCAAAGGTAATAAAAACACTTTCAATTGGGCATTTCTACAAAACTAAGGTCGTGGAATTATAGAGATCCTGTTTCAGAAGGGACCAGAGCAAGTTTACTGGTTTTATATGCCTGCCAGTTAAAATTCCAAATATGTTTTAGGTTTTCAAACAAAATTCCGCCATAGACAGGTCAAGATTTTGCTTATTTATGCCAATAGTACCGAAATTTACATTTCCGTCCACGTCTGACAGGTTCCACGATAGACAGGTTTTTAAACATGGATATTGGTGCCAGGGGGCCAAAAAATCGAAAATGTTTTGGCATAGACAGGTTTCCAGCATAGACAGGTTTTACTGTACTTGAATATTAATTAAATGTAATTTATTGCGCAACAAACAGTTTTTAATTACAAAAACTCAACTGTGAATAATTGTTTACATTGGGAAAGCCAGGACAGTTTCCTAAAAATTTGTAGACGTGGCACACAAGGAAAAAAAGTTTAAACATTGCAATTAATCACAGTAGAATCTTTGCTACGTATTTTCAAAGTACATCATCATCAACAACAACATCATGCATGTTTTTTTCTATACAAGTTTCTGGCATTAAAACAATTTAAAATAAAATTATATAGTGTTAACTCTACACTTACATTTCATGATGTTGCAGGGTGCCGTTGGAAACTTGGACACTCCAGTTCTACAATGTCACGGTGATATAGATCCCGTAGTTCCTTACAAATGGGGAATGATGACATCAGTAATGCTTAAGAAATTCATGAAAGATGTCAAATTCAAAACTTACAGTGGTTTGATGCACAGCTCGAATGACGAGGTATGGTCCACTATTGAAGGGGCACAATTCCAATAGTTTGTTGCTCTAATGTAAACGGTGATTGCAGGAATTGAAGGATCTAAAAGAATTCATCGAAGAAAGGCTGCCTCCAATCTAGAAAGGTGCACGGACAAGCACGACCGAGACAATTCAATCACGCGTAGGACAAGAATTTTGCCGGCTTGAAGTTATTCCACAAGACTTCTACTGCACAGAATTAAGCTTTACTTATTTTCACAAGTCCTATACTTTGAGAACTATTTGTCAATCTATGGAACCAGATGCAACTTACGTTTCACAAGCGCCCGAATGTCAACGTGTATTATGTATTAACAAGTGGTCCAAATCGATAATGTGTTCAATCGTGAACAACACAATAATGTTGGCCATAGGTCACTAAATAGTAAAACGGATCATAACATTTCTAAATTTCAAACTAATTTTTAAATGTAATTAGATAGTACAAAAACCTATGTTTCCGTAATAAAATGGCACATTTGCGTTATTTTGCGTATTACTTACAACCAAAATGATGGATAGCAGTAACAATATACAATTTCTGTGTAATTATTATGGATATTTACCATGTTTAGTTACCTTCAGGTAAATTATCTACGTAAGTGATCATGAAACCTTGTGGAATCTTCTGTTAAGTATACTTCACTGTTCTGATTATAAGATATTCGACCAATTTGCAAGAGTGTTTCACCGAAATTAATCACAAGAGACCCCTTTTAATACTAGGATGACCTGTATTTCCTGTCTCGGCAGCCATTGTCGATTTGGGCCCAAGACATTTACACCGAGTGCCTAACCGCAGTTATAGTTGCAGCATGACCTGAGTAATCTTGGTGGATTCCCAGTCACCGAAGACCGAATGAAATTAATTCTTCTGTTGTTCACTAAATGCTAGAAATTAAAAGCATTTAATTAATTACTCATGACAACAACATTTGGTCCAGAGACGCGGACATCACTCCGGCAAGGATATACGCGCAAACTGGTACGCATTGCTGTTCGGCGCGCGAACCAAGCACAATTGTTGGTTTTGATTTGCTGTGAGAATCCTCCAAAGTGCAGGTAACACCACAAAACCAAATCCTGTTCCATAACTATGTGCGAAAGAAAATCCTCCATCGGTAACAAACCCAATAATTTCCCTGCTGTTGGCATTCAGTCTTTCTCCCACATCCGAGAAATGGATTTTTTCTAAGATTGCGGGGTCAACGTTTGGAACTTCTGACTTCTCTGGCTTTGCGGCGTCACCGCTGCAATTCTTTTCCTTCCTCGCTTTCCTCGCGGACCTTTTGCGCCGCGCAGCATCTTGTCTCCTCTTTTTCTGCAAAGCTTGCCGGATTACTTGTTGATTGTCTGCACACGTTTCCTCTGCGATTGGTAATTCTTTGGTACTGTGGTCCTCTGGTTTTGCTAGACAGATCATGGCAAATGGTGAAGGCCACCCTTTAGACTTCATCTCCAGCCTCACTGCCACCAAGCAGTGACTATCATCTAGGTCATCTTCGACAGCTGCTGGTCCTTTTCGTGCTGCTTTGCCACGCCCCAGCAAACTTTTAAAAGACTTCAATTTCTTGTGATCTCGTAGAACATAGAAATCTGTGCTGGAATCTTCGACATCAGAGTCCTCTTTAATGGAACTCAACTTTCTCCTCTTCGGCATGGAATTATGTTGAACAAGTTTAGACCACTTTTCAACTAATTGGGACCAAGGGCAGCAAAATGGAGCCACGGCACCAAGTTTAATGTAATTCGGTCTTTTATTTGGTGGATACCTATTACAAACAAAATATTCAAATTACACAAGGTCATTTCCAATCAATGCATGCAGTGTTAATGTTGTAATAATAGTGACACTCGTCACTAACTTGAAATACTTTTCCATCATTTGGTTTTTGGTGATTGCGGAGCATTCAATGCTAGCTTTTGTATCGGGGAAACCTGCAGGAAATATAGGAAATCCTTGTTCCATGGATAAAGCATCATCTTCTCTTAGTCCACCGACTCGAGCCCCACGATAGACGAGAGAAATCCAAAAGGCCATGGCCCAACCAGCCGGAACAACGATATCCCATCCACTACCAAGCCCTAAAGTATAATCGAGAACAGTGTTCAACTTATTAACTTGCTCTTAGTTGATTAAATCACAACTGAACTGCAAATTTGAAAATGCACAAACCTTGACACGAGGATCTCAGTCCTGGTCGCTGAATAAGAAGAATGGGAAGTTTTGAATCGCAGTCCAAAGCACTCAAATCGGAGCCTGGATGTTTGAGGAATATGTTCAATAAAACTTAGATCATCAGAAGTTATATTAAATATAACTAATGGAGTACCAGGTACGAGCTGTGTTGCACGTAACTTGTTCAAGTCATGCTCAGACATTTTAGTAAAAGTCACTTCATCACGCACACTCAGTTCCCAGATCGGTGACCAGCTGGTTCTCGGATCCAACTTTAGCAATGAAGCTTCCGATGATGAATCTTCAGTTTGCAGTGAAGGATTAGTCTTAATCTTGGGCAAGAAAAATCTAGGATCTCTAACAACAAGACCCAGTACACAATTTGGAGGTGCGTTGCTTGGAGATTGCATCTTCAACTTGTCCCACGCATCATACTGAGCTTTCAAATTCTCCAAAGTGCGGTTTTCCCCACGTATTTTCCTCAACCATACCGCATCTTTCTCTTTCATCTAACCAAAAAAGGCTACATTAATAAACAAATACTCCGTAACTGATAATGCAAACGTTTCAATATACCCACATCTGCGCCTGATGAATCGAGAGACATTGGCACTAGGGCATCCCCGAGGACAGAGCTTGCAGTGGGTCCAATCAACTTAAACCGCACCAAGGTGTCCTTCAACAGCAACATCGACGCTCCGCCATCTTCGCTCTCGTACAACGGTGTCCTTGCATAGAAACTTTCCATTTTCGGTGCTAGCTTAGCGTATTTGTCGCCATTTTGGAGCTCCTTCGAAAATTCGGAGAAGCAGCTACTCCCTTCTACAGGCCGCAACAGGAACACGGCTACCATCTCGTTGACGATGTCTTGGTGACACGCGGGATGAACCCAAATCCAGATTTTCCTTTTCGATTCCATCCTCTCCGATTTAATACCTTCCAATGGACGCGGTTCCCACATAAAACGGACAGCAGCAAGAGCCCCAAACGGATACTTTCCACTGCTGTACAGCATAACGCTGCCTTCCCTATCTCCATTTATGTATGTTTTAGCAGCAATAGTTGGTCCTGTCAAAAATAAAACCCACGTGCTATAAGCTGGATGTGCGCAAACAAGGCAGTGTGAATACAGATAGGATATGCATACCACATTCTGGGCTAGTTATCTTTTTAAACCCTTCCAAGAGCCGGTTTTCCTCCCCGAACAGCTGAATACAGCACCAGAAACTGATATCCTAAAAATACCAGCAAAAACAATTTTAATACGTTACATACCATGGGTCATAAAGAATTTAGTTGAACAATTCCATTTTAAATTGCATCTGCGGGATGAACTTGTAAGAGTAAACGCGTTCAATATTGTTCAAAACCATAAATAAACACACTATTGTGAAGAGATCTGATCAACACTGCAACCTTCCAATCCCAGCGCAGAAAAATGGCATTGCGTTCACGTTTAGTAAACATTTAACCTGCAGTAAACAATGCTGTGTACAAGCCCGGTACGCAGGCCGGATCCCTTTATCATTTGGACGTACTGGTAACTTGTACCCCCACTTTTCACACATCACAAATCTTTTGGCATGCCAAATGTGGGTTTCCAACCACACATGGGTCCTCTGTCGTCGATTGTACTCTGCCAGGAGATTTTTCGGCCGACGTCTGTGCTTTCTGCTCGGCTTCTTTTGTGGATTCACCTTCTTGAACTTGGCAATCTGAACATTAAGATATTGTTTTCTGTATTAATTCATGAGAACTAAATGAAAGCTAGGCTCGAATACATACTTCACGCATGTGTGCCTCTCGGACTCTTCTTGGAACTCTCCTTGCATCATGGCTCATTGTCCTTCTTCTCATGTGTTTAGGCAACAGCTGAAACACTCTTCTGTTTCCTCGAGCATGGCCCGAAAGTTCCTCCATCAATGTAGCCAGTTCACAAGTTCGAGCCTCGGCAAATGTTACGGAGTCCACACGGGCTTTATACAAATCGGACAAACTTTATGTATATCATGCACCCAAATTACAAGATTCATTAAACCCGAAAACATCATCGCGTAAGTTTATAAACATATTTACAAACTCTCGTCAGCAAGCGAGCCTGTTTTTGTGACATTTTCTCCACGTGAGACATTCCGATCTACAAGTACGAAAACAGAAATTAGTTTCGAAAACACAAATAATATATTAAATTTCATTCCGAGATAGATACAGCATCGTCTGTGGTCGATGAATCCTGGTTTTCCATTCTGTATTGAACTATTTTAACACCAATCTGTTCTTGGAAGTTCACACGCAAATCAAGAACTCCTTGCGCAAATCAAGCGCAAATCGTCGAACCCGCGCCGTCGACCACGCCGAGCACCGAATGAAATACGGAAGAGCACATCTATGTAGAAGCGTGCCGCATTAAAGCGCCATCTGCTGGGCGGAGTGTACATCTGCTCGTTATTTAAAAATTCATAGGACGAATATAAATACGTTATCTTGGTTATATATATTTCAATGTCACAGTACTATCAAGTACTCATTGGTGGGTCATCCAATGTAGTCAATTTGCATAATTTTGAATCAATCCCAGTAAAAAAAGTCATGCAGGATCTTGCAAAGTTTGCAGAAAGTTTTTTGCAGGAATACAAGCACGTCATGCA
>JAQIWR010002939.1:0-10259 GCA_034695945.1 Glomeris hexasticha | reverse complement strand
TTTCTTCAAAAGCTTTAGTTTTTCTTTAAAAAATTGTTAAGCAAAAAGTGGTGCATTCATCCCCGGTCTCCCCTATTCACTATATTTCACTATACATATTATTACTAATTACAGCAAATACACAACCCTTTTATTGCAATAATTTTTTATGAAATGCATCTCACACTTGAGCATTACAAATTACCATTCTGACCACGTGGACCTTAAATAGTGGCCTGGCCTTGAATAACTGGCCAGGGTAAAACTTGGTAAAATGTAAGAATTATTTAGTAGAGGCCCGGGTTAGTAATAATCGAGCATTTACGGTACATACATGGACACGTTTCATGTTTTCACCCAATAGCTACATGGTGGAAACAGGTTTATGGTGGTAAATTTGACATTGCATGAAGGAAGTAAAAATTGTGTTAGGCTAGGCATCGTCCACTTTACAGGTCACAAAGAACCCAGTTTGGGTCTATTGTTTAAAAGCACTGTAAAAGAAATGAAGGCGGAAACTATATTGTGTTTTTGTCACTTATTGCAGGCATGTATATTTTTGGAAACGGTGTATATTTAGGAATGTGAGTTGAGAGAGAGAGTTGATGGGGGTGGGGGTGGTGGGGTGTCTGGGCGTGGTGTTTTCCCACGGGCCCATCATGGACAATAAAAATCAGGTTTTGTATGCACATTGTCTTGGCTAAACGACAACGTTTATGATGCCGGTGCGACCCCGACGGAGTTGAGCCCAAGTTAGTGTGTACCACTGCGTAGGGCAACGTGCCCCAACGTATCCTTCCTTAATGGTTCTTGCAAAC
The DNA here is from genome assembly GCA_034695945.1 of Glomeris hexasticha. Classification (NCBI taxonomy): domain Eukaryota; kingdom Metazoa; phylum Arthropoda; class Diplopoda; order Glomerida; family Glomeridae; genus Glomeris; species Glomeris hexasticha. The sequence goes on along the minus strand of JAQIWR010002939.1, from coordinate 9,462 downwards.
CCCGCCCACCGTTACGTACATGACGACCTTTATCTTAACCCTAACCCTTCTACTTTCTTCTCAAATCTCAGGTGTATGCAACAATCCCGAAACCCATGTGGCACATTCCACAGTCCTCTTGTCTTCATTAAATCCTTTCTTTGCAAACTTTAAGCTTTCTCTGCAGCAATTTTCAGAAATGATTGACCAAAGGTTTGCCGACAATGGAAAGCCGTCAATTCCACTAAACTTTAGAATGACCTTCATCATAGCACTGCATTAACAGAATTCATTTTCAAGCTATGCACATCACACTGAGAAAATAAAGTTGGCCAAAATGACTAGTTTGCTTAGTCACATTGACCAACGAATTTAGTCACACTGACCAACAATGTTATAGGAATTCCCAGCTTAAAGGTGAACTGACAAGGTCTGCAACATATCTTGAAAAAACTAGCATTTGATTGCCCCTAATTTAGGAACATTGTCCCAAAATTTGAGACCATTTAAAGTGTTATTGCTATATATATTAATTATTTAGTTTCATATCAGAGGAGTGTATGGAGTAGTGTATTGTGAGAGATGTTCTCTGGAGCGCCATTGTTAAGGTCTTCCATTAGCTGAAAATGCAGAGGTGCTTGGCCTCATTGGCCGAAAATTTAAATTTTGCCAAAACGGGACACTGTGACACCAGCGCGGTGACACCGTCCTTCCATGACACCAGGGCGTCACCCTTGTTAACTCACCCGTAACTTTTTAAAACAATTTTTAAAAAAAGTTGTATTTGCGCCAGTTGTTTTATAGGCATCAATTCAGTAGAATTACACACTTTCCAGGGTATGTTATAAAACCTTGTCAGTTCACCTTTAACCTTAGACTAAATAGGCGGAGCTTGCCCCTAGCTGCAGCCAATGGCATTGAGTAATTCGGTATATATCGATAGGTATCGATACAAGTGCTACTATTTTCTTGCCTGACGCTCCGCTCTTGCTCCGCCTATTTAGTCTAAGGTTAAGCTGGGAATTCCTTTAGTTATTTTGTCCAACAGCTTGTCACTGACTAACCTCCGTAGTCATACTGACCAACTTGCCAATGACTAACCTCCTTAGTCAGATTGACCAAAGTCATACTAACTTTTTTAGTCATATTGACTAACATGTGACTAACTACATTGGTCACAATGTTTGCTATTTTGCCAAAATGACTAACTATGTTAGTCAAAATTACCAGTTTAGAGCAATGACTAACCTTTTGAGTCATTTTGACCAACTTTATTTTCTCAGTGCACAATGTACCTATACTTGGAACATAAAATGCATATTTTGAATTGATATAGGCACAAAATACCAATGTAATTTCATAAAATTTGGGATTTGCTCACTTCTACCGCTGCATGGCACCACTGTCATCAACAGCCTAAACAACAACAATAACAAATGTTGTGCACAACATCTATTTTCTTCATTTTAGAGCGGACTGTCCCATTAAACTTTGTTGTTATTGTTGCGCATGCGCAACGAAAAACTATAGAAACTTTAAATTGGACGTAAATGTGAAATTCATAGGAATTACATGTTATAAAATGTGTTGACAATGAAATTTTAACCTCATTTCAAAATAAAATTGAACCAATACAGTTTGAAAAATGATATGGATTATAAAAGTCAAGATAAAAGTTGTATATAGCTGGAAAGTCCTTCAGAAATAGCGGATTTAAATTTAACAATTTATTCGCGCGCCATCTCTTGACGACAATGCGAACTGATTAAAACTTCCTACAAAACTTGAAATTATTGATTATCTCTATGTTGTATATTAGCATAGTACATATATAGGCTATTAATAAGGTCGAAACACTTGCCAACAATTGTTAAACCACTTTTTAAATCAGGAGTGGAAGAAAGTTACACTCTTGGTTACATCAAATCCCATAGAAATTACAGTTCGTTTGGGTGGGTCTCGCTAGATGGCGGTGTTGAGTATAGCCTGAAGCGATGAACATAAAGGCTCTCTAATCCAAACAGTCCTCCTGGTGCCATCTGTGAAGGAAACTTGGAACCTATTGGCAATCTTGGAATAATTTTAAGGATGCAGACCAAACAGAATTAGTAAATAAAATGTTGCCATGAACATATAATTGACAATTTTTTTTGTATTTTTTTAAAAAAATAAGTTTATAATAGAGCATCCTGAAATTTGCAATAATATTACATAAATATGCTGTAATTAAGTGGTCCATTATTTACTCCCTATATATATTGAATGCATTTTTAATTATCAAATTCCATTGTTTTATCTAACTTTTCCAGAATTCCCTGCAGGATTTCGAATTTACTGCATGTAGTTTGACCAATGGTTTGACCAAGGAGTTAGGTTTGACCACGAACTGAATAAAAATTTTGCCAATGTCCATTTATTTTAATGAAATTTGAAACAATATTATAAAATTAGAAATTATTATTTTCATCTGGGAATTTTGTTTTAGAAAATGTATCTATTCATTAATTCTTCGGCAGAATTGTAAAGAAAATGTGATATTTTCTGAGGAAAACGTTTGTAAAAGTTATTTTAAAATTAAAATTTGTGCAAAAAATTATTTTGAAAACTTTATAAACAAATTTATTTTGAACAAAACTTTAAAAAAATATTTTAAACAAAGCTTTATAAAAAAATTTTGAACAAAACTAAATAAAAAATTTATTTTGAACAAAACTTTATAGCAAAATTATTTTGAAAAAACTTTCTGAAAAAACTATTTTAAACAAAGCTTTATAAAAGAAATTTTGAACAAAACTTTATAAAAACAAATTTATTTTGAACAAAACTTTATATAACAAATTTATTTTGAAAAACTTTCTAAAAAAATTATTTTGAAAAAAAACTTTGACAAACTTTACAAAAACAAATTTATTTTGAACAAAACTTTATAACAAAATTATTTTGAAAAAAACTTTCTGAAAAAATTATTTTGAAAAAAAAACTTCCTGAAAAAAGTAAAAATACTTTATCATACTTTCTATATATTTCCTGCAAAATGCAACAATAGTTTCTAAAACATTTTTATTATATTTTATTTACAACATTTTCCGGACCGTTTTCCTCTTAATTATTAAAAGTTATTTATTGCACTATAAATTTATTACGCCAATTTTTGTCATTTAAAAAACGACTTGCAGTGCCATCTATGTGCATTGTTTGCCATTCCGCACCCGTTTAAATTTTTCAAACAAGATCGGCAGCGCCAGCCATACTGTTTTATTCATCGACGTTGCGTTCGTGTTCAATTCTTTGTCTGCCTATTGAAATGTAGCGGGGAGCTACTTTTGGCCCATCAGTTGGAACTACTTTCCGGCCGGGAAGAGCGGACCGAAACGCGGCAACCACCGACGAAACCACGTGACGCGCATCAATGGCGGTTAGCACGGAGGAGCTGAGGAAATCCATCCAGGGTAAGGATGTAGTAGATGCCGGCATTTCTCGCAATCGGTACCCGGACAATTCCGGTGGCGAATTTAAATCGGGGACTAATTTTGCGGATGCGCACTCGTTTCAGCGATCTTGAAAGGAGCTGACCTAACTGCACTGAGCAGTAAACAAGTGCGCGAGAAGTTGGAAAAGCAGTACGAGACCAATTTCGCAGCCAGGTAATTTCTCTCTGTGTGCACCGTTTATTTCGCCCAATCCACCGCTCAAACCCGGCATCCTAACGTAAAATAACGTTACTAACATCAACTGATACCGCTTTCGAAGGTAAAAATCGCGTAAATATCGCGTTTTTAACGTTTTTCTCGCTCGAAAACCGTTGTTTGTGCGAGGCGTGGCGACTGCGCATGCGCCGTGCGCAAATATCGACGAAAAATAGCGTTTCCCACTCTGGAAAACGGCGAAACAAAGGCGTTTGCGTGTAAAATACGATCCCAGCGTTGTTTTTAATCGTTTCTGGTGGTCGATTTAGTCGGGGAATGTAAGGATTGGTTCGGGTTGAGCGATAGAAAACGACGATCTTTGTTCGTCGGATTTTAAGCCTACTTTTTGTGTGTGCGTTAAAACCGTTGCCATTTTTGTAGACGCCAAGAAATCGACGACATCGTCATGGATATGATAGCCGATGATCGCAAGAAGGATAAGTCCTTCGAGAATGGTACTTCTGATGCTACAGAGTCGGAGAAATCTGAATCTGAACCTTCTTCGGCGAGTACGGATGTAAGTGGAAAATTATAAGGGAAATTAATAATGTGGTCATGATGATGATGATGATGATATAAAAATACACGTGGTGGTGGGTGTCCATATATTTCGCGATTTGGTTTTTCGTTATTTTACTTTACGTTTCCCCGTTTAATTTCTTTTATTTATTTGCTTTATCTTTGTGTTGTTTTGGGAAGGATGAGGATTACAAGCCTGTCCCTACAAAACGCGGGAAGGCTGCGAGTAGTAAACCTGCAGCTGCAAAGGTAAAAATCCACTTCTTTGTTGTACAGTATAATGATACACGAATGCAGGATATTTGTGTGTGTGGGCTATTGTTTATACAGTTGTATTTTCGGTTACAGCCGGCAGCCAAAAAACCAAGGAAGAAGAAGGCAGAATCTTCTGCGAGTGACAGCGATGAAGAAGAGGTATAAAAAGGGGTTTATTTTGGGTTTTTTCTTTATTTCCTGTCTTTGATTTTCACTGGATATCGCTGGATTACGACCATTTAATCGAGGGAAGAGTTTGTAATGACCTGGAAAATCAGGGAAATTACAGGGTGTATAGTAACTTGGACAAAGAATGCAGAGAAAAATGGCGGGGAAAAAGCTTAAAAATGGTAGAATAGTTTGTGGAAAGTTGGTTGCAAAGATAAAATAAATTTTATCAAAGGAGATGGAATTTGGGTAAGAGGTACACTGATAATAGTGATTTAATGCAATTTAGTGTTAATAAGTAAAAGCTCGATTAATTGGTCACTATAGGTGGCTTTTCAATTGAATATTTATTACATGTAAATTAATAAATGAATTGCACTACACAAAACATAAAATTTCAGAAGTGTAGTTCAGTTTTCAGTTGGAATCCTATTGATTTCTGACTAACTATCCTTGCATGATGGTGGCTTATACTGTACATGAGTATACAAGGTTGTTACAGTGAGTAAAAATGTGGCTAATAAACTTACGGTTTCAGGGTATGTACATTTAGGGGATAGACCAACGATTGGGTCTTTCTACTATCTCCAATTAGTGTCATTTGAGGAAACATTACGAGAATAGTAACCTGGTTAAACTGGAGAAAAATTGTGTCGTGCAACAAAATCAATAATAGCAAACGTACTTAAGTGTGACACTGTTAATGTACACAGGAACAGTATGTAAATTTCAATGGAGAAAAATAGGATAAGTATCATGTTTCTTAGCAAATATCACCATTAATTTGAGTATTGACTGTGATATTGATCACATATATTGGTTTTAAGTTTCCCTCCCACGTTTTCAAATTAGTGCACTTCGTAGTTTAAGTTACCATTTCGTTTGCTGCAAGTACCTACCTACTCAAAACTTGCTGTTTACATCACAGTCCTTCATGAGTACTGGTTTTACTAACTTAATTAGCAAAGAAAATGACAGTCACACCTGGATAATTCGTCGCAATTTAAAGTCTGATCTCCATAAATGAAGTGTTATAAGCTCCGTCCAAAATTTGATATTATGGTGTAATACTTAACCAACAAAAAAGTTGCCAGTTTAACTTGTAAGTCACCCGATATAATTAGTGTATTAGTACTTTTTGAACCAATGTAATGTTTCACGCGCATGGAAATCAATCCTTTCAAATTTTAGTCATTAGATTCCATGGTGTGTGAGCTTCTCACAAATATATTTTTGATCCCAATCTAAAATTGATTGCATGGAATCGTACATTTCTTTTCAATTTCTCTATTGGAAAGTCTCGTCTTACACCGCATCAACTTGGTCAACAATTCTGGTAACGATTCACGAAACTTGTCTGAAAAACGAAAAATTTAGATAAACTTCTTATAGTAGATATTTGTTGGTGTGTTTTACAAAAAATCATAATCGTGTTGTGCAATTTCCCCCGTGTTTGAGATAAATAATTTGAATTGTTTGCATTTACATTATTGATACTTGTACGTAAAATGCTTTGTAGGGGTAACATTGAGGCGCTTTATTGTAATTTTAATGTTGAATTTTAGCCTGAAAAGGAAAAGAAGAAGCCACCTCCAAAGAAAGCAGCTGCAGGAGGAGGTGGTGGTGGTGGAGGAGCCAAGAAATGTGAGTTCAACTGTACAATCTTATTTATTAAGATTGCCGTGTATTGATGCGCTTGTGGTAATTGCAGCATCGACGTATTCCCGCAAGTGCATACTATCGCCTGAACTTGCCGAAGTAGTTGGAGCTCCGGAGATGGCACGCCACGATGTCGTCAAGAAGATGTGGGAAATTGTGAAGGGCAGAAACCTCTATGTAAGTCGGCACTGGTGGCCGTGGTCCCAACTTTATGTTGGCAGTTTTTAAGAAAAATGCTAAAGCAACCCCTCCAATATGAAGAAATATCCATCGAAAAGTTAATTAATTCTATTGATGCTGTGAATTATAATCCATTGCTAAAAGTGTATAAGGGATGTAAACTCGGGATGTTGATATACTTGCAGCACTCCGAATGTTCCAAGCCCAATTAAAGGATTAGCTAAATTTTCTATTGCCAAGTGCGGTTTAACCGGTCGGCCCTATTCAAGGAACTGGCGTTCTCCGGCATGGCTAATTAACGAACAATGACGGCTAATTGGCGAATAATGGAGCACTTAGCTGATCCTTTGATGGGCTTGGAACATCTGATTGCTGTCTATACCCAATTATAGTAAAAATCAGTCATAGTTGGCAAGAATCGTTCGAATAGTTGGAATAGGGGAGCCTTTTTGCTTCGAAATGTATCTCTACGCTTGGTAGAATTTACTAGGGCGTTCTCGAATTCCAGAATAGGAACTCTTTCTCTTGGTGCATTAACATTAGCGTAGAGATACATTTCGAAGCAAAAAGTCTGCCAACTATGACTGACTTTTACTACTTTAGTAGTAAATTTTCAGTGGGAAGCATCAATCACGAAACACCTGCATTTGCATATTATAACATTACAAAAATATACCTACTATAAATGTTATACGATTTAAAATACAAATCTGTTGTAATGTCAAATGTTAATTAACAAAACGTTTAACATGTATCTTAATACTACCATTACAGTGGTGCCTTGATTCACGGAATTAATGTGTTCTAGAAATCATTTCGTAACCCAAAAATTCTGTAACCAATACTATTGCAAACCGAGGTTCCGCTGAATTTGTCAGTGTATTGTACAAGTTTATTACGAGTTTAAACTGTGGAGTGGCAAATCTGACACTCCGTAAAAATGAGAGGAGCAATACACTGTAAAGGGATACGGATGTTACTCGCTTACAGTCAACTCGAAGGGAACAGGGGTTTCGAATTCCTGTACCCGAAGTTTCTTGCAGATTTAAGAACCTCTTTTAAAAGAAATATTTATGAATTTTATGACAGTTTCTTATGTTAGAGTTGACAATAATAAGTGTATAAACATACCCGTTGCTTATGATGACAATATTTATATCATTAAGAGACCAGTAACTGTTTTGTTGATTCCCAACTTCGATTCGCGCTTCAGTTGACAATATCAGAGGTCAGAAAATCGGTTTTGGGTAAAATCAGTTGCTAGTAACAAAAGTTCCCTATATCCAAGTTTACTGAAAGCGAGGTAATTCAGATTTTATTGACAATAGCCGATGTTTACCAATATACGAGTTGATTATATGCAAGGTTCACTTTACACTGATGGCAACGTGGCATAATTATAAATGAATATTCAATGACGACGTTACAGATAACTCCTTTTAACATATCAAGTGTACACATATACGGATTCAAGTTTTAACATAGTTAATGCAGTTGTGATGTTTGAAACTTACCGCGTTTTACCCTTGATTACAGGATCCATCCAACAAGCAGTTTGCTATCTGCGATGACCAACTGTACAAAGTGTTTGGTAAATCTTCATTTTAACATTTTGCTTTATTAGTTTTGACACAGTATTTGTTGCTAACTTGAATTATTTGACGGCGAATTTACAGGCGTGAAGAGATTTCGAACCTTCGGGATGATGAAATACCTCAAAACTCACATCAAGGATCCCGCTAAGTGAGGCAACACAATCACGAAGCCCTTCATTAAATAGCTATGGGCATTTCTCTGGCTAGAAGTTGTAACTAGCCTTTCAAAACGAATTTTTTCTGTGGCAAGTTTGTGAAGAATTTCACTTTGTTTTTTTTAAAACGAGAAACCATTATTGGGCATCCAAAAAACCGTAAAGAAAGTCTCTTACAGTGCTGCTTTAATTTCTTTCGTGTGAAACGTATATATATGTAGCTAAATTGATGGTGTACTTTATTATTCACTTGGTCTTTTGTATCCAGTGAGTGTCAAACTCTTAAACTTTTTGTCGTATAATATGAACTTTCTCCTTCCCACGTAGCTGGATGAGCTTTTCAATTAATTTGAGGAAAACTATAATGGTGGCAAGCAGTGATTATTTGTCACCTGTATTCTACCGAATATTAACTATTACTAGTTAAGCCAGAGTTTGGTTTCTCGTTGTCCATGTACCCCTCCCAGTAGCAACTCGATCTGAAGTAAGCTGTGGCCAGCGTATTCTCCATCAGCCACCTGTTCCTCGTTATTTTGTGTTTTACTTTTAGTTGCACTTTTTGCTTCGGTGTCTTATCGTTTTAAGAAAAAAATCTCGTCAGTTGGGGAAAGCCGTAAAATGAGTAATTTTGCAGCATTGCTTTTGCGTGACCTGACCGAGGCAAACGACGACAAGTCAACATATGTAATTCAACATTTCTCTCTCTCTCTCTATCTTTCCCTTGTAACGAATCGTTTCCACTGAATTGTAAGTCAGTCGTTGGTATGAAAAAGGCGTTTTGCCGTAAATCATCGGTCCCTTTGGGACAAATGTGTGGCAGAAATGTTCAATATTGCAATTAATGAATTCGATTTATGTGACGCCGTCTGGGTGTTGGTTTGCAGACTTTTTCCACAATAAAAGACGACAGAAAAAATCCCATAAAATGAACAACTCGTGAAAATATTGCCTACATTTTCAAATCTATTGGTTTGACAGGTTAGATTGAGAATATTTTGTCACAATAAAGAAATTCTTACAAGAATTTGATTAGCAATATCTTTTAAATAATTACATTACTTCAACTTTCCTTTTATGTTTTTTACCACTACTGAAAGTATTTTAAATTAACAGGGACACTTTAATGCCTCCCGGAGAACATGATGTTGGCGTGCATCAATAAAAATGCATATAAACCTTAACTACTTTGATTTAAAGGTGAACAGAAAGCTATAATCGCGATTTCACAGATATTCATGGAAATTGGTTATTAGTCAGTATAACCAC
>JAQIWR010002938.1:0-10261 GCA_034695945.1 Glomeris hexasticha | reverse complement strand
CCTTTGTGGCTAAAAGAAAATGAAGATGCTTGGCCACACCTAGAAGAATCTACTGATGAAGAGAAGGTGAACATAGAAAAGAAAAAGTGTGCCCAGTATAGTGCCATGATCGGAAGGGTGGAGCAACCAAGGTTCTCGTCCTATCTCAAGAACGTATGGGTGGCCGCGTATGCTCGTCGATTTATTGAGAATTGCCGCAGGGGAGTACCAGAGAAGAGGGTTAGCCTGTACCCGACAATAGAAGAGATGAGGAACGGAGAAAGAGACCTATTGTATGAGCTGCAATGTTGTCATTATCCCGGGATACTGAACCAGATGTGAAGAATTTGAATGTCTATATGAAAGATGACCAATTGTACCATCTAAAAACAAGACTTCTGTACAGAGATGACTCGGACTTGTTTCGTGAGCCAATCCTGTTGCCATGCAGGAGTTCAGTTTGTGTTGGGTAAAGTTCGAGAACGATATTGGATCCCTAGAGGGAGAAAGGCAGTCAGTCGAGCCATTGGCAACTGCACAGTGTCGACGATTTTTGAGTAAAAAGCTGACATGTGAGGCGGCCTACCTTCCACCGGGGCGCGTGGAAACCCAAAGTGCGTTTCAGACGACAGGGGTGGACCTTGCTGGACTAATGTTATTAAAAGTCTGGAAGAAAGTATGGATCGTCCTGTTAACTTGTGTATTATTTCAAAGGGTGCACTTTGACATCGTAGATAAATTAACGGCCGAAGAATTCTTGGATTCGTTGGAAAAGTTTACCTGCCTTATTGGTCGTCCAAGCCAGATCTACAGCGATTATAGCATAAATTATATTGGAACCAACAACCTCTTCAAGAGTGTTGAGTGGAAAAAGTTAGAAAAGCTCCTCCCAAAGAAACAACAGTGGTCGTTTAACCACCCTACAGCGGTGTGGTGGGTTGGCTGGTGGGAGCGGTGGGTACGTTCAGTGAAAGAACTGTTACGGAGGATGTTGGGTATGGCAAAATTGCCCAGAAAAGAATTGGTCAACTGTTCAGCAGCTGTGGCCTACACGTTAAATAATGGGCCATTGACAACGATTACTGCGGACAGCTATGACCTGATACCGTTAGTGCCAGCCATGATTATGAAAGACTTACCTATCGGAGGACTACCGGAAGGAGAATATATTACCAGTCAAGATCTTCAGAATAGTTACAAGAAACTGCAAGAGTTGAAGAACGCGCTGGCAGCAAGATTCCAGAAAGAATATATCGGAAACTTGGTGCAGCGGAAGGCGGGCAAAACGTTCAGGTTCCAGAGGTCGGTGATGTTGTGCTGGTGGGAGCGGACAACAAAAGGAGGTTCGAGTGGCCACTTGTGCGTATCATCGAGCCACTGGAGGGACGATATGGGAAAACATAGTTGCAAGGGTGAAGACCGTGCGTGGCCTCCTGATAAGACCTTTACAGCGGCTATAACCCCTAGAAGTGCCGCACTCAAGGGTGTTTGCACGAAATCCAGATGTTACCAAAGGAGAAGCAAGAGTCACGGACCGCCCTACAAGAAACAAGCATCTGCCAAAACCAGAGGAGCCAGAAGTTGAGGTACCTCGTAATGACATCTCAATCGTTACGAGAAGTGGGAGAACTGTTACCAGGAACAGTCGCAATGTAGAGTGGAACACCTGGAGTTGCATGTGTTTTTTTTTCTTGTTTTTTTCTCTCTTCTTGTGTTTTGCCTAATGAAATGTAAAAGTGACCCTGACGATGACACGCGTGTGTCGAAACATGTCGGTCCATTAAAGACGACCTGATATCTATGAGGTAAGGATTTGATATGCTTCACTGTGTTTATTACGCTAAGTTTGTCTATTCTTTTCCTCTTTTCAATCGTAAAAATAATGAGGGAGGATTTTCAATCTGCACTTGTTTTGCTAAGTTGTTTAAGTTTAAATCTGTTGGCAGAAGCGCCATAAGTTGGTAGTTTTGATCCTATACCGCATACAATACTCGGTACCCTGTGAACTGAGTATTCTGAAAGTAAAAGAAAGACAAAACTAAGAAAGAACAGAACGACCACGTTGGAAAGTACCAACGGGGTTTTTATTAACAAATAATAGACAAATAAGAATGACCAACACAATTCAATTCAACTTCACTCTTCACAATATTCACAAAAGATCTCAATAAAGGTTTAAATATTACAACTCAAGAAAGGATATCTCAATTGCAGCCCATTACTGGGAACTTACAAAACTCGGGACTCGGAACTCGTATCTCAAAAACTCCCTCCACACTCCCGATTCGCTCGCTCCAAGACAAATCTCACTTCTTATGACAAAAACCCGACGCTTTATAATACCCTAAAACTCCGCTATCTAAATCGTCCATATTCCGGACCAAACTAGGAACAAAACCGTCATATTAACCGCATAAACGGACTCTTAGTCTTGACTCCCGAGAACAAAGAAACGCTAACCCGTGCACGATTTCAGCAAGGCTTCCGCTCGCCACTGTAACTCACGCAAGAATGTCCGGGAAAAGACATTACCTGGGTTTATATACTGACGCTATTCCAGTAACGGTCTTTTCCCAAACCGAAACTCCGAATTCCATTCGCACATACGCAAAGGATGCTCCCGCCACCGCACTAATTGGACAATTTAAACGATCGTTATGCAATCCGTTTTAACCCGGATGACGCGCCACACTCGTCATAATCCCTCACGGAATTTTGTCGTCTGATTTGTATTCGAATTCCAACTGGCAGCGGCCAATGGGAATATTTCTTACGAATCGCGCCACTCTATTCCCCATAGGGTCTCAAATTATTTTAAACGCTGGATTTCCACATACTATTTACACCATTTTAACTTCAATACCTTTCTCTAAACTCCTAAACTCTTTCAAAAATACAAGAACGTTCTTGGTGTTGTTTAAGTTCAAACTGAGTTGTAACTAGTTCTGTAAGGCTGGAGGCCAGTAGTAGAACCGTTTTTGTTTTGGCAAAGCATTTTTTTAAAGATAAAAATCGTTCTTGTGCCGTTCTTGTGTGTGTTGGAAGAGAACAAAGGAACGGCAAAATAAAAGGTAAAAAGTTCCAGTTTCTTTGGAGTTTTAATGTGATTGAAAGCAACCAGTGGAGACATTTGGAGATCTACTTGAGACAGGTCGTCTCAGGGCAGGATCACAACAGATGCATTTCTTGAAAGGGCTAGAGCATGTTGATGATACTGTTGCCATTGTATAGCCAGCACCTATATTGGCCCCCACTAGTCTTTTTTGCTTGCTTTAGAAAGGGGGGTCATCTCAGCTGACCACAAATTGCGCATGCATACAATGTTTATGTTTTGGCGCCCTTTAGCTTTCTGGAAGATAACATTCTCCAAACTGCTCTACAATGTAGCCCACAATATAGTTGCAAGCGCCATCTTGTTAAATTCCTTAGCCTATTTATTTTTGCCTTTTAAAGTCACCATTTTGTTATAATTGGTCAAAGTGTAAACAGAAAATAAAGCGATCAGTCGCATGAAAAAGTGCAGCAGTTTATTACAGTTAATTAAAGTTAATGTGATATGTGGTCCATCACAAGTTACCCCCGCCTGAGCCATCTACAGATACGTTGAAGCCAATGTCAGACGGATCAAGGGGATGCAAAACGCAGTGTGTCAAATGAAAACAAAGGCGAATTGATTGTGCCGAGCAAAAACCAAGGAGAAAGAAAAGCAAAGGTGAAAAATCAATTGAAGAAACAAAAACATCGGAATAGAAAGAAAGGTCAAACCATTGATAAAAAGGTGTTTCACAAGATGATATACTCGAATGATTGCTACAACTGTGGTATACAAAACCACATAGCCAAAAATTGCCCAGAGCCGAAACAGAAAATACAAAAAAAAACAGAAGAATGTTATGCTGCAAAGGAATCAAGCGAATCGACTTTATTGAAGCCAATAGCAAACTGCTTTATTTGGTCTTCAAGAGCAATTAGATCTGTTTGTGAAGATCTACCAGTTGTCACAGCGGAGATCAATGGCAGTAAAATGGAAGTTTGCATTCATACTAAGTCATCAACGCAACCAAAGTACCAGCGAATTGTCACAAATACGCATTGATAGGGGCCGGAACAGTTAAGGCACTAGGGCACGATTGTGAAGCATGGGACGCTATCACAGCAAATGTGGAAGTTGAGTCTAACAAGGTTTATATCCCCAACATTATAGCTGTTACTCGGATCAGATTGGTGAGCAATTGGCCATGTCTTGTATGTTGTACATGCCAACAATGACGTGATGGTAATACCGGAGGATGAAATGCCTCCCATTGAATAAAGGAAGGGTTGCATGAGAGGACCACATTGAATATGTAGTTCTCAGCATTGATTCGAGAATTGAACTCCAATGATGATACAGAACTTAGCAAGCTAATCAAAACGGTAGTGAGCAATGCAGCTGAGTAACTAAATGTTGAACATCGAGGAAGGCCAAGGGAGGTGCTGAAAAAACACATCAAAGCATTTGTGACTGGTGACGATACCCCAGGGTTGTGTCCACATGTTGGGCACTCCATCAAACTACGAGACAGAATTCCAGTTGTCAGCCGACTGTACCGATGCTCACCTGTCGATAAAGACTGCCTTCGACAGCTAGTCCACAACTTGAAACAAAAGGGAGTGAACCAGGAAAGCGATTCAGCATACGCTTCACCTACAGTCGTTGCACACCAGCCACGTCATTCGTGATTGCAGGCAATTGAATAAGAAAACAGTAAACACTCCATATCTGACACCAATCCTCAAAGATGTATGAAGACATGCTTGGGAAGGCGAAGTTCTTCAACATCATGGATATAAAGACGACCTTTTTTTATCCATTCGGTATGTCTAAAAGATGTCCCAAAGACAGCATTTGTAACCCCAGATGGGAAATATATGTATCTCTGAATAGACTTCGGCTTTTGCAAAGCTCCTTAAACCATGCAGGCAATGATGCAAAGAAAATTTTCAGGAATGAAGAGTACTGTGACCTACACGGACAACATTGTTCAAGGTGCAACCACAGTTGAAGATGAATGGATGAAGCACAGTGAAGAGTGGAGTTAAATATTCTGAAAATGAATGTTAGCAAGCGTCAGATCAAAAGAACAGAAGTTTTCTTGTGTGCATTGTTTCCAAAGAGGGAAGAAAGCCAGACCCAAAGCGCGTGGTGTTTATCATCAAGTTCCAGCCACAAAAAGATGAGAAATATCTGTTGCTGATTTCTATCGTACATTTATCAATGACTTTGCTTAAAAAACACACCCTGCTCCACAAAGACACCGTGTTCAAATAGACGATTGGGCAAAACAGCATTGATGCATTACTAAAAGAGAAACTCGAGAACCATCCGATAATCTCCACATTTGATCTAACTGCACCAACAAAGGTTATGGTTGATGCTTCGCAGGCAGGACTGTGGCGCAATCTTATCACAAGTGCAAGATGGTATACACCTTGTGATACAGAACGCCAGCAAATCACTGAATTCTTATGACCAAATGCAGCATTCAAATGTGTTGGAATGCATGGCTGTGCATTGGGCTGTGATGGAAAAGTTCTCCATTTACCTACGGGGTGGGCTACCATTCAGGGCATTATTGGACAACTACTGTGCGGTATATACAGCCAATCTTGGGAACCAAGGATTTGCACGATGGATACTTGACCTGTCAGAGTACATCTTTACAGTGGAACACAAAACAGGGCCATCAAATGTTGCAGCAGATGCATTGTCACGTCAAGATAGCCGTCAAGCAGTCACTTGTGCTGCAATCCTAGTGACACTTGGTCTAACTTTGCATGTGCTCCAGGAGATGAACACAACGTGCATTGAAAAGAAGTGAAGCATTGGTAGTGAAGAGTCTCAAGAACCGATGTGTTGATGCCCAGAATACAGCAAAACCTACGAGGGATTGAGCAAATTGGTGTGCTACATGACCTAGAAACCACGATCCTTACGATGTGTCATGATGAGGCAGGGCACATGGACATTGAGAAAAGTTTAGAAAAAGTGAAACGACGATATTGGTGGCCAAAGATGACTTCAAAAATTCGCAGTTACGCAGCAGAGTGCGGGATCTGCAAAAGAATAAATCAGCCGAAAACAAGACCCAAAGAAGTGCTGATACCTCACAAGATACCCCATGCCCCAAACTAGGCAGTAAAAATAAACCACTTTCGACCACTGTCACAGCAAAATGGCTACACTCACGTCCCGATCATGATTGACATTGCAACAAGATATGTGGACGCAATGGCAACACGTGGCGCTGGAACCAGCAAAATCATCAACTTCCTGGAGAACAAGTAGGTTCTGAAATTTGGAGTTCCAGCCATCCTTGTGTCAGATCAAGGAGGAGGGCTTGTCAGCAGACAAGACAAAGTTGCCTACCATAGATTTGGAATAAATCACATCTCAACAGCAGCCTACTGGGCTCAGGTGAATAGCATGATTGAACGAATGGTCAAGATCATGAAGTAATGCCTGAGCAAATATGTGCAACCACTAAGCAAATGGGCAGATTCGTTAAACGCGGCACTGTTTGCAGTGAATACGAGCAAACAATCGTCAACCAAGTTCTCACCATCCTGCCTACTAGTGTATGAGCCAAAACAGTTTGAAGAACCAAACATAGCAATCATCATAGATGACCTAGATGAATCCAAGAGGATTATGCAACTTGTCATCGACCGGACAACCACAAATGAAAACACCATACGTGCACAGAAACTGCAGAAGCTAAGATATGATGTGGCACGGAACCCACAAAAATTGGCAGTTTATGACATAGTCCTATACCCGCAGAGGGGATGAAGATTCAGGTAATGATGTCGCAGAGCCAGTAGCAGATCCAGATCCACATGATGATGAGACAGACCCAGGTGCAGTTCCAGTTACAGAAGCCGGTGTTACAGGGCCAGAAGATCCAGGGGACAACAGGGAAGCTGATCCAGTGGCGAGAGGCGCACAATGCAGACGGCCATGACGGGTGACCAGAAGCCAGCCTACCTAAAGAACTTCAACCTCGGAGATGCATACCTGACTGATGGTTAACTTGGAGACCGGGTCATATGCATAGGAGAGCCATGTTAGCATGTAGCATGAAGCATGTTTGTAATTCTTTTTGCATTTGAATTTGAAGTTGCTGCTTATGCATTTATGTTTACATTATGTTTGACCCTTGTTCCGAATGTAAAATCTGTGTCGTAGGTAATGTCAAATTTCAGACAGCATATTGTCAAATCATTTGCGAAGCATGCAAAATATGCATGGAATTGAGAGCGGTTATAGGGACAAAACGTCACAATGTACAATAAGAGATCATACATTATGTGATCGAATGTGAAAGCAAACAGATGTGCATTTAAAATCATTTATTACAAGAGTTAGTTCATTGTATTAAGAACAAGTTAGTATTAGTCAGAGTCATTCAACACAGCAAGTGCAGAATTAACATTGTACTCCTTAGGATATAACATCATATTCAGTTTGTAACATTGTCACGTTCCGCGGTCTATGTGCACGGATGAGCAACGTATTTTGTAGGGTTGCAGGTTCCTCCGCAAGGTGCCTCTTGTATGGCAAGCCGTGTGTGGTGAGGTAAATAAATGGAGTCAGTGTTAAATGGCAAACATTTTATTTAACTCAACTCAATTTCTTTTACAGTTTTACTCTGGCTTATTGTGCGAACCAACAGAGCTTCAGAGAAGGTGGCCTAAATGGTGCTCTTTTATACTCTCCAATTTGAAGGAGGCGGAGCTAAGAGGGAACTCCCTCTGACGAAATATGTAAATAGGCGACGGTGGCGCCGCCGGTGGCAGACAGGGGCGCCATCTACATATCAGCGCACGAGATACAAGTGGAAGCTGATACAAGTCCTGGCGCAGGAGCGCCGTAGAGAAATACAAAAACAAGATGGCGGGGCGACGCGGGCGTCATAACACGTCAACAGTTGTGGAAGTTCAGGATAATGGGAATATAACAGGATTAACTGGACGTATCCTGAAGGTTAATCTTGATCTTGATAATACCAAGATAATACTTTGATATGTACCAAGACGTGGTTTTTGCATGTGCGAAACTATCATCATAATGTTACCTTTTATATATTATTAATTGCTGAGATTTAAGTTAATTAAATTGTTATTGAATCCTCCTGATTGTATATATTAATAATTAAATATGGTGTTTTAATTTGAAGATACCTGCGACATGGAAAAATCCTTCTGGAAAATACCACATAGGTCTAAAGAATGCATTTGAATTGTATCCGAAGGAACTGAAAGAAAGAATGAAGGTTTGACGCTTTAACTAAATGTGAAAGAAAGCCTTCTAATATTTGGTGATTGAATCTGATACTGATTTAATCACCTTATTTCCCGCAGAAAGAACGGAAAGACAAACTTTGGGATGCTGGTTACAAAGCCGCACTTGCAGATAGTTCCAGGAGATTACAGGAATGCGAAGCACATAATGAGAATCCAAGCTCATTGGTATATATATATGACAGTGTTTAATAATTAGATGCATTGATTTACATGCAATCACTATTTATTAGGTATACAAGTTGGAGAAAGAAGAGTACGATTCTCAAGTTGAGGTTTTACAGCTTCTGGAAAAGAAATACGATGATGCTGGTGCAGTGTACGACTGTATAGTCTTCCATGATGGTGATACTTGGAGGTATTAAAACATTTATATTGTGTTTATCTGGATGACATTTGAATGTAATTTTAATTGTTATTGATAGGGCTGTGCTAGACACGAGTGAAGAAGGAGACCTTGAATCGTGTCATTTGTTGCGGAACTATTCCGAGAATCAGGAATACGCAACGCTGACAAAATTAGGTTTGCGCATTGTGGCATAAACGCTCAAGTACTATTTACAGTATACCTAGAATTCAAAAAAATACTTCGTTACATTGCAGATATGCTAAATTATTCCGTCAATATTCACGATGATGGGAACTTATTGGAAGTTGTGAGCACGAGTAGTAAGTGTTCGAATTTCTAAACCCAGATCCATTGGCTGATTTTCTTGCAGGCAATATTGTGATTATAACTTTATAACATCACACAATGACCACATGTTTTGCATTATGTTTCAGGCAGTCATGGAACTCACGTGGCCAGTATTGCAGCGGCGCACTTTCCCGGTGCGCCTGAAAAGAATGGAGTAGCACCCGGAGCTCAAATTGTATCTATTGCTTTAAGTGATTCGAGGATAAACACCATGGAGACAAATGCTGCACTAGTCAGAGCGGTAAATTGTCTTCAACTTCACACACTTGTGTACTTTCCTGTGTCAACAATTTGAAAAATTCCGTAGATGATAAAAGTTGTCGAATTGAAATGTGACGTGATAAACATGAGTTACGGTGAACATGCCCATTGGACAAAGTGTGGGTAAGAGTCGTAAAAAGTTTTATCCGTCGAAAATAGCTGTTCTTTTTTATTACTTTTGGTGTTAATATGGTTTTAGCACAATATTCGATCTGATGAACGAGGTAATCAATAAACACGGTGTAACATGGGTGACTAGTGCGGGAAACAACGGCCCTGCCCTTTCAACAGTGGGCACACCTGCAGTCTGCGGAACAAATTCATTAATAGGCATTGAATCAAGATTACAATTTGTAATTCTGAAGACAATCTGAAATACTTTATATTTCATAAACAGCTGTTGGTGCGTATGTTTCTACTGAAATGATGATCGCAGAGTACGCGCTGCATGAGAAATTGGGATCCACTTGTTACACGTGGTCTTCCAGAGGCCCTGGGTATTCAATTCAACCTGATTTCGTACAAAGAAGCATCTGATCTCATGCAAACTATTACTATATTAGATTGGATGGTAGCCTTGGAGTTTCCGTCTGTGGACCAGGTGGAGCGATCACATCAGTTCCTAACTGGACGCTTCACGGAACTCAGCTGATGAATGGCACGTCGATGGCATCGCCGCACGTATGCGGTGGAGTGGGTAAGGGTGACCGCTTTAATTTTGCCCATTTCAGTAAGGTTATTTAAATAATATTGCGAAATTTCTATTTTGTAGCATTGCTAATGTCAGGATTGAAGCAGACAAATGTCAAGTTTTCTCCGTTCAGCATAAAACATGCTTTGGAAAACTCGGCTCACTTTCTGGAACACGTCGATCCGTTTGCTCAAGGACATGGTTTGATGCAGGTACAGTAATCGCCATGAAAGATTGTGCCGAAATGTGACGTCACACAGACGAGTCAACACATTTTAGGGGTCGGGGTT
>JAQIWR010002937.1:0-10265 GCA_034695945.1 Glomeris hexasticha | reverse complement strand
CGTTACACCCACGGGTCGGGGCGTTTTGCACCATTTTTCATTTTGGTTTCAATAATTTTTCCTGGACAAAATAATCATCCCAAGCAAATACGAAAAATATACAAACAAACTACGATCTATAACAGATGATGGCCATATGCGTAATTTTCTTTAAAAGCTTTAGTTATTATTCTTTAAAAAATTGTTAAGCAAAAAATGGTGCGTTCATCCCCTGTCTCTTCTATATAAGATTATATTTTATTTTCTAAAATTCACACGTACATTTTTGCTCACATATCGATTATTAATCTTACCTCATCTCCCACATGACATATAAGTACATCATATATATAGCAGAAATTAAAAGGGGAAAATGAGGAGGACCTTATCGATTTTGACTCACTGGTTTCACCCATGTGATTATATAGCACGATGTAACTTTGACGACCAATAGGATATTGGGTTTACGAAAGGGCCAATAGACGCAAGGGGCTTTTGTCGGTGTCGAGTTGCCCACTTTTTCCATTGGACGTCTAGTGGTTCCTTGTTGTTTGTTCAGTTACATGCATGGACGAATGGGCCGAAATGTGCACGTTTTTGCACCGAGTTCTTCACAAGGAGCCCGAAGACAATCCACACAAAGGCCCTTATGCATCGATGACCATAATTGGGCAGATAGTGATCGCCGAGTGCGCATGCGTGAATGCACATCAACCACTCAAACCACCCATCCCCCCCTTCTCTTTTAAAGGGGGGGGGGAAGAGCCGCAAAATATAATGGCAGCCCTTTTGTTCGTTTCCGGTTTCTCAATCTCTTTCTCTTTCCGATATGTTTATAATCCTAAAACCCAACCATTGCTGTACACAGTACATACTGCATAATCGATAATAAGAAAGAAGCCGTTGGGCAAGATGGCGTCTGTTTTGCCCCCCCCCTTCCTCCCCCTTTAAAAGATGTGCTCCATGGCGCTCCTCCCTAAGGACCTATGTGCTTTCAGTACACACACTGCTTTTGTGCTGATTGGATTGAGCTCGGATTGACAATTGCGATGATAGGAAAACGAAAGACCATTGCAAAACCAGGCTGGGTTCAATGACGGTTGAGGTCAAAGGGCCTGAATGAGCTATAGGCCGAACCTTGGGCCTTTTATATGTACCTTTATACAGCGCTAACCAACTGGTACAATGGTGTCTGCACATGTATTTGGTCCCAAACAAGGCTTACAAGCCCTATAAGCAACGTATACGCCTATATATACTGTGTGGGTTTGCTTCATATATATGAGGAAAGGGCCACTAAACCTTATTCGGTCCCCAATGCCTTATAATGGAAACAGATCAGGGTTAGGTTAAATTGATCCAATTGGTTCTAGTGAAGAGTTGTAACATAGGGCTACTAAGTTCACTCTTGGTTCACTCTTGGTTCACCATATATGGTGAACCATAGCATAGCATAGCATAGAGAGGTTCTTCAAAAACATTTAGTATATCCTGTTCCAAATAATAATATATACCCCTAATATCAATTGACCTTTTTCAGTAGCACCGCCTTTTTCCAATATGGAGGCCTTAGTTGGGATAAAGCTGCAAACTGCATGATTGGTGGAAAACCAGTTTTGCCACTTGATCCCAACTAAGGACGCCATTTTTAATTGTTATTACAGCTAATGGCGGCTTACTGAAATCGCTCAATTGGACAATGTTGCTGCTGCTTATATATGGAGTAAAAACATTAGTTCATATTTTCGCAACCAGGGGTAAATACAGGCTAAATATGTCGCTGTTTCGTATTTTGGATTTGCAATTAGCAAGAAATTAAAAGCAGCCAATGGGAGAAAGGTATTTTAATCCACTTGTTTTGCTATTATATTTATGCCAATTTATAATAAATGTATTTACGATCTTTTCTTGTTGCAAAGTGCTTTTTCATGTTTTGCTGGCTATATTGTCCCCTCAGGTATACATATACACACACTTGTAATGTTCATTATAAAAATATAGGTTTGTTCCCTACATATCATCATTGAACTAATGCACATTTTTTGTTAATGTTGATATTTTCATTTTTGCAATGCATCATTAAAACAATGTGCATGCAGTGTCATGGGAACCATTATTGTGCAATGCATTTGAAACACCTTGTTGAAGCAGTTACCTAATAACCTCGTAGTGACAATCGTTTCATTGGTTATGTATTGTGTACATAATTGAATTAATCTTGATTGATCCTGATAGTTATTAGACGATTGTACCGATTTATGTGAGTTGAATTGCAAGTTTTGCTGGCCAAAAGCTCGTTAGCAGTTTTGTCACGTGCTGCACATAGGTGGCGCTGCTGTACAGTGCGATTTGGGAATGATTCAGTGGTGACACGTCATTTTATCAGTTGTTTGAAAATGCAGACCTCGTCTTGAAATACTTTTTAAATTTGTATTTTTTATATATTATAGAAAAACTTTTAAGAGTTGATATTGAGGGAAATATTGTGTTTTTCGTAATGTATAGGGGCCTACCTGTTTGTTCGGTTTTATATTGCTTATTTAAATATATATATATAAAGTTTGCTTACACTATAAACTTAAATTTGCAGCCAATAATTAAGTAATTATAAGTGGGCGTGGCTTGTTGCGATGTTGTGCCCACAAATAGTTGCCTTAGGTCATTTGCATTTACTGGGTAGATAAAAAAGGTGAAACTGAACACTGGTTCATCGACTATTAATTTAATGCCTTATATATATAATACAATCAAAATGAGTAGGCCTATATATAAAATAGTCTGTTTTTATATTACTAATATGCTGGAAAAATAGTGGAATTTTACTGTAATTTAATTCATACACTATTATTCCCAGCTAATTATAGAAGATGGATCCTATATCTGTATGATTTGCGAGATAAAAATGGGAATGACATTGAAGGAAAGCTATATATCGATGTCACATTTGATATGTGACAGTTGATATTTGGAATTGTATTAAATGAAAGTTATATTTTTAAAAGTGACGTTTACATGTGAATTTCTGTGGACATTGACATTGTTGAATTATGGTCTTAGTTTTGTTCACTCCGTTTATAGAGCACATTTGTTTAGAAAATATATATATATATATATATATATATATATATAGTGCATTTTTCCGTGACTATGAGCAAATATACATTTACAGGTGAGCTATAAACAAGTCGTGCTGAGCGAAAATCTTTGGTCACGAAATGTGCAAATCAGCAAAAAACATAACACTGTGCGACGTCTATAGATTTCAGATAAACCGGACAGAAATTGCATTTTTGCACACAAAAACTTGCATTAACCTATTTGGCTGCGATTTATTGCAGCCTCTTATACTGTATGTGTGTATTTTTAAACTCCAATTCTGTCAGAAATCTACCAATCCAGTATAATTTTTCATTACTATATAGCTTATGCCATCATTATTTTGCTTATTGCCGATTTATTTTTTCGCTGGATTAATTTATTATATAGAAATTGTACGGTTAATTGCATGCCAGTGTAAACTAGATTTCTCTTCAGATTTTTTGAGTGCATGTTTGAGGTGGAATTTATTTGTTGTCGGTGTAATTATAGATATATTGATTACATTTTTCGTTTATTGAAATAATTAACATCCCATATATGCTATTAATCTTAATGTATTGCAATTTCAGCTTGTTGACTGCATTGGGTTAATTTCTGAAATATACAGATTTATCCATTTCCTGTAAAATAAATATTTATAACAGTAATATTATGATATTAAATTGTAATAATTACGAACTTTTCTAAATTATATATAAATTTGTATAATTACAATGTGGATAAGTTTTGACGTTTTATGAAGGGAATGGCTTTGAATATTAAGTGTAACTTATACATTCAACTACATGTGCCAAGAATTCAAGGAATTGAAACATTATAATATTTTTATAAACCCATGTTGTATAAGATTAATCCTGAAAAAGTATTTGATTTAAATTGATGAATTGTGTAATAGGCCCTATATAGAATTTTAGGTGTTTAATTTTGTAACTAAGAATTTAAGTATATGTCAAACTACAATATTGAATGACAGAATTCAATCAATTCAATATAAATTGTAAATGTAATTATTTCATGCAAAAATTATCAAAAAATTAGGGAGGTGAAATTTGGTAAAATGTATAAATTCCTATAAACAGTGCCAATCTTTTAAAATGCAATGTATCACTCCTGATCGGATAAAACTTTTGAAATGTTTGTTATACATAGTGGTGACATGTGGGTTTATGCTGTTGTTTTGCCACGCCCCTTTAACGTCATTGCGTGCCTGGCCACGCCCACATCGGACTCCAATGTTGCTCGGTGCTAACTCATTGTCGGCCATTTTTTCCCCGCCTGTTTCTTCGTTAATTGAATATTATGGATGTGTTTGGTTGTCGTGTCATGTCTTTCATGGGTGGATGATCATTAAATTATGCCGTTGTTTTTTCTTCTTGTTCTGTTTTTCGGTCTGTGTGCTGGTTGCAGCAGCCGGGCTGACAGATGGAGGAGCTTTGGCTTCTGGATGTCCTCCGGTGGCCACTGAGGTCCTAAATGAGGTGGGAGATGTGGAAGAAAAAGTGTGCACCGATGTCCGCATCCATGCCAGAATTAAACGAACCTCGTCCAACATAAAAGACATAAAAGAAGCCGCACTACTAAACACCAACAACAACGTCAACAGAGGTATACATCACAGTTCCCTTTATATATACGTTTTTATTGTTATTCCTACATGAGGAATGTTGGCCTACATGTTTCCATCCTTCAACGTTCTCACTATATTGCTTTGTCCTTTTTTTTTCTCAGGATTTTTCTTTCTATTCTTGTCTATTTGCCAAGTAAATTGGGTAAGTTGTCCGTGGGAAAAAGGATAAACTATACATGCATGCATAAAGTTGTACGTACAAAGTTTTACCAAATTAAATTACATTATGTTTCGTGGTGCCATGATTTAGTAGAACAGTTTTTCGTCTTCCATCTTTCATTTAATTTGTATAGTATGTAATGATGTAGATGAGACTTTATTTTCATAAATATCAGGGTTCATACCACTTAGGGAAATCTGGATAACTGAGGAAATTTAGATTTTAGCTAAGAATTCAGGAACTAAAACTTATGGAATTTGCCTAAATTATGCCAAAACTGGAAAACTCAAGGTTGTAATAAACAATTTTCCATTTAATTTTGACATATGGGATCTGAATTGTCAATACTTGGCTAGTTTACTCCTCTGTTGCCCTTATATACCTGCACATGATATTATTGAAACATTGATTAGCTTTCATAAAATATACACTCTGGAAAACCTGGTAAACTCAGAGTAAATATAGCAATCACAATTTGGTAATAATTATTATTAGTGCATGATGATATACACTGTTAGTGTTGTTATAATTAAAATTTGCATTCAAGTTTAGCAAGAATAAATTCCAGGGTCATGTAAAGTGCGACAATGACAGCACGAAAAATGAATGTAATCATCCTCTGTATTTCTTAAATGTGAAATGAAAATGTTGCATGCCATGGTTACTGGTATTATTCCTAATGATCGATTAGCATAATAAACAGCATTCAGTGTATTTAGAAATATTTAATTGCTCTGTTGCTGAATATACAGAGCATGTAAGATGTATATAGTTCGTATATTTTGTTGATATTTTCGAACATGAAGTGTCTTTTGTGAACGTTTTGTCTGTACATTTGAAGAAAATGAGGGTTTACATGTCACATAATCCCTCAAACAGAAACCCGCTTTGCAAGAAGAATAGCATTGGCAATATGGCGGCGAGATCAAAGTTGCCGATAGATGGCGCTGCTGCTGGCCGCACTTGCATTTCTTCTCCTACTTAGCTCCCTTGTTTCCTGCCATAACCAACTGTATGCCAAAAGGAAGCTGTGCATGCTGGTCCTTATTGTTATAGAGTACTTGAGCCACTGAGCCCACCACAGAGTGAGCCATGCACAATGTGCCCACTAAACCCCTCAACTTCTTCCATGTCCACAATCATTGAACAAGAAAAGCATTAATCATACACACACAAAATAATACTATATTTGATGCTGTTTCTCACAATTGATTATTTCTTCTCATTTGATATTTTCTGCAGCTGACCACTGCGATGAAGGTGATGATGATGATGATTTTCAACCACCGAGAAATCGAAAAGCATCTGTTGCTGCATCAGCTGGAGATCCTGGAATTGAATTCAACAGTCCTGCATTTCATCTGCAGCAAGATCTTAATCAAGTGAATAAACATTATACATATAATGTATTTTGGTGCAATTGAAATACCGGATTTTGTATTGAGAGTCAGAATATTCATGTATTGGGGAAATACTGTAGATGCTGTCTTCATATGAAATTGCCACTTCTATTGCAAACAGTAAAGTGAAAAGGAGTTTATAAAGTTTACAAAATAATATAATGGAGAACTAAATATGTCTTTAGGAATTACGATTTTTTCTAATTTTTGTAATACGAAAGGAAATTCACTGAAATTTATGACATGCTTGCAATTGCCAGCTGTCTTCTAATTATTCTACGTAATAATATCTGTATTGATATGTTACAGGGAAAGGCTGAAAATTCGGACATCACTTCACAATCTTCCGCTAATAAACACGGCACACATGGTGAACATACTGGAACCAATAAAAAGAATCCTCCAGAAACACCAAGGTAAATTAATTGGTAAGCAGTTATGTTTTACCATGGTTTTACTCGAATTGAAACTATATATTTCCTCATTGTTTCCAGAGTTCCGGTGATCTTCTTTGGCACTAGAACCCACAAGCAAATTACACAGGTGATCCGCGAACTGCGAAAGACGGTCTACGCGAATATCAGGTCAGAATTTGGTTGTCTGCATACCCTTGCTAACCTTTTTGTTTGTTTGTTGGTTTTGCACGTTTTTGGGTGAAACAATTGCGTGCTTCACCTGCTTCCAGAATATAATAAGCTGAAACTGGTAATTTTTGCAAATGCCAGACTTGAAATGGGTTAGACGGTTGCACGGGAGCAGGTGAAGATTATATTAATCAAATACATGAGTGAGAAGAGAGAGAGAGATTTCACCGAGCATTGTTAGACTGTCTTCCTGTTGGTTTTTGCTGCTTTGTTCAGTGAATTATTACTGGGAAAAATATGTGGTGCTGTGTGTTCACCGTGTCATTTTTCAGTTTGTTGCATTTATTTAGCGTATGCGAAGTTGATGCATCTGCACTTCCACATGTCACAATTATACAATTCCATATAAACATGAGTGTAGAAACGCATGCATCAATATTAAACATTTATAACAATGGAATACATTAAATGTAGAATAACAATTTCACGTATACGGTATAGGTTTCCAAACTATGTCTGAAAGCTGGTGCAGTTGGTCTTTTGCAATAAGTTAGAATAGGTCTGGGAAATTAAATGCAGTCATGGAAAACTGTAACGCCAAAAAAGAATGAAACGTTATACGAAAATGCCTGATTATGATTGCTTAGTTTCATAAAAAAAATTATACAGGGTGAGGCATAAGTCTATGGTTTTTGTATTTATATCTGAAACGGTATGCGATTGCATTTGGAGACTTCGCGGTTGAATAGGAAGTCATGTATGGGCAATACGAAAAGCATATCGCACGTGACCTTGAGTCGATTTGTCAAGGTCAATCGATTTCTAACTTTGCCGTTTGTTGTGATAGGTGCATAGTTTAAATGAGGGAAATCATGCTGAAGGCATTTCGAAT
The DNA here is from genome assembly GCA_034695945.1 of Glomeris hexasticha. NCBI lineage: Eukaryota > Metazoa > Arthropoda > Diplopoda > Glomerida > Glomeridae > Glomeris > Glomeris hexasticha. Next base: position 2,524 of record JAQIWR010002937.1, on the reverse strand, counting down.
ACATTGGTGCACACCGATTACAAATTGGTTGTAAAATGCAAGAGGTATCACAGAATTAGATTTCAAACTACCCCTGGTCACTTGATTCTACTGTCCTTCCAAAGAAAGATTGAGCTAGGACCATGCCAATTACCACGTTCGAAGGGGTGCACGGTTGCAGGTGTGCAGGCTATGACGCGCAAAGACGACTGCTAGTGTTGCAACAAGCTGCAACCGTGCACCCCTTTAAAATTGATCATTCGCATGGTCCTAGCTCAATCTTTCTTTGGAAAGACAGTACAACCAGGTGAAACAAATTACATTACAAAACTACGTGTCGTGTTATTACATATTGCAACGCTGTTATACGAACATGCATATGCATTACAGCCTAGCTGTACAAGGAATGGATAATTGGGCACGTTACAGGACTTCGGTGCATGGTATGACCGGTATGAAAATAATGACTTGTGGTGCAATAATTCAGTTCATGATTAGAGGGTTATTCCTAGAAATCACATCTGATAAGGACAAATAACCTGTGCCCTTGTTTCAAGAAAATGTTTATGATGAGGTGAAAGTTGATGACTGTGTATATTACAGTAGGAAGACCGAAAATGGTGTTGCAGGAGACGCGGCAAGCAATGAACACAAATGCCTGGATTAGGTGGATGAAGGTGAACACGAATCATGCAAGTGCATTACTGCGTGGCTTTTGGCTTTCTTTACCTTGCACCCAAACCTGAGTGGTGAACTCTATGGTGCCCAGTTTGGAAGAGGCAAGGCACGTGTAGTTGGCCGACTCTTGCACGTTCTCCAGCATGAGGACGTTCTTGCCAACCGGCAGATTCTCCTCAGGGGTCAGGTCGATGGCTCCTTTTCGCCACTTCACCACCGGCATGGGAGACCCAACAGCCACGCAAGTCACGTTCAGATCGCTTCCAGGTGGCACATCGTAAGCGAGCTCAGGTTTGACGGAGAATTGAGGTTGCACGCGCCGAACTGATCACCGAACAACCACCAACCAAAACCAAGCCCCGTTATTAGATTCAACCACCACCTTGTATACAGCAACAGGGTCATTTCACAAGTAATCGCGTTACATGCAGCCAGACAGTTTCTTCTTCCATGTTGTATAGTGTGACAGGCATTCTTTGAGAATCTTGTACGATGGTGTTGGAGAAATAATGAGTGGATTCAATGCAGCGAAGACAAATCAATTCCACAACCGCACATCCTGCTTATACAGGGTGTCCCATAAATCCCTTGAAGGCCTGCCAAGTTTGCACCGAATATAATACATGGAAATGCGTCGTATGGTATTGTTGCCAGGGTCATGGGCAACTATTAATGATAAAGTGTGTAACCTTGAACTGCAATATCAAGGTCATATGTTTCTCAAAGCTGTCATTATTGTAGATAGGCTATCACGTTCAATGTATGACATGAAGCCAACAATAAATGGAGGATATCACAGCAAACTGCTTTACAATCGAAGAATAAACCACTGAGATGTCGGCAACTAAATTTTATTGCAACCCTGCAAATGGCTTCCCTGCATGACCTTACAATCTGGGCCATGCAAAGAAGCCTGACATAGATCAACGCAGTGAAACATGTAATGCACAACATAAGGTAAAACTATGACATGGATAGCAGAACTGTGCAAGCGTGTGTATGCATGGGCAGCAATCTGATTGGCAAGAGCTTTTAGCCGGAGAGGGATGAACACTGCTTGGAACGACATTGCAGCGCAGGAATCACCGATCGAATGTGTAGCTAATAATAAAAATAGCGCACTGGATGGAAGCCTGAGGCAAAAGCGTTCGGCTGATCTGTCGGTTGCGACCACTCCCCTGCCAAACTTCGAATGTGCAGCGGTTGTATCTCTGCGCAGCAGGAAATAGTCCGTTGTTTGCTGTTTGCAACCCCTGAAAATAACACAAACGAGCAACAATTGAGCAAGTTTTATAACATCTCAGCTGCTATTGTTATTTAGGTGGAGTGTCCCTTTAAATTCTCTCTCCCTCCCCTGCACCCACATTCCTAGGATGTGGGTGTCCGATTGGGTGGCATGGGGCCAAGTGTCGTATATCAATCGACCCTTGTAGTAGTTGGCTGTGACATTGTGTCACTTGTTGATGGGCCAATGGCATCATGGGCCCAACCCCTCCCATGACCATGCCTATATAAGGTTGTGTAGCATGGTTCTGCCATGAAATGGCTTCGCTATAGTAAAACACACTTGTCGTACAGTCTAAAATTTTATTTTTGGTATCTACACGTTGCTTACACGAGGTTGCTACACGCGATAGCGGCAAAATTCCGTTATTACGTCAACCTCAGGTTAGACGAAAACAATTTCGTTTTAGAAACATGCAGCACAAATTAAACGTTCCATGTACATACAGGGTGGATGAAAAGTCTGGTTCAACTGCCTAAAATTTGTTAATGAGACCAAATATTGAAATTCTGTTAATGGGGGCAAATAGGAAGTGGTTATGGCGCTTTCGAACGGTTTCCGAATTTTTGACCTTTCTGTAAA
>JAQIWR010002936.1:0-10265 GCA_034695945.1 Glomeris hexasticha | reverse complement strand
GGAGAACCCGGAGAAAACCCATCCAGAACTGGCAGGATAACTAGAAAACTCCTTTGCACATTCTGGACCCAGTATCGGACCCAAGACCACAGAGGTACAAGGCGAGTGCTCTAACCACTGCGCCACCAGCTCGCCCATTAAAGATATAGGTAAACTACACATTTAGCAGAAAACGATTTGTATTGTTGCCGGTAATGACCTCGCACCTTCCTGCGAGCCCAGTAATGGGTTGGAAGGTATGAGAACGTTGTCAACCACCAACGAGATAAAAGGGAGTCGCGAGCAAGGGCACCTGGCCAGTGTGCTTGTCGCAACCGTATGTAACTGTCCGAGGCCAAGACCACGCATGGTTGCATTGACCACGAGTACAGCCCAAGTGCGTGCAAGGCTCACACCAGCGTAACTAAGTTAACAATAGGCGAAAGGGTAGCGTGGGTGACACAACGGGTAAACAAGCTTAGTAAAGTGCCCAAATACCCTAAAGCGTGGTCTGGTTTCATCAAGCATCTTACACGAATAGTAAGGGCTCGACGAGCAATCGAAGAGTAGCAAACCTTGCAAAGGTAAATGCGGAACGTCGTCGCGCACAACACCCTCATGATTGGTGAAACTTCCACCCACATTGCCAGGGCAATACCCCTTTGCCCAATTCTGCACATCGCGCGTAACATATCCACAAGTTATGTAACTGACTTGGATGCCTGTTTTCAATCCACCAGATACAACTGGTCTTTGTACACGTAAAGAATGGTATTTGTTTGGTGACACATTTGATGTGTGCTATCTGTATTATGAACCTGGAGTGGGATATGTCATTAGATCTTGCCTCGTTGATCCCAGTTACCAGTATGGGCAAGCATGTGGTAATTCCTCTCAAATGCCATGATATATACCATTTTCATGTAAAGGTTATGTGGTGAAACCTGTCAATCAGATAATATACTAAATTAGAAGGGTATGGGAGGAAGTAAAGAAATCAACTTGAAAGACTCTTAAGTTTTCCTGAGCATTAGCATGCTGATTTTAAAAAAAAACCTGTAATTTGTGATTCTGTGCCTTGACAGTTTTCACTGCATTTCTATTTTCATAATAAAAAGTACATTTGTATTTTGTTTGGAATTCTAGCTGCTGTCTATGTGGAAGTTAATCCTAATATGTACGGGGAACTGGGTAAATTGGACAAGTTCTTGGAAGGTCTTGGCATTGATTTCCCAGGAGTCAAAAGCGATTGCTTGTGATGAAATTGCTATATGAGCTTGGGTTAAACAGTACTTGATCTTGGTTTAGTACCTCTGTATCTTAATAGGTTGTCTAAAATAAAACACAGAAGCCTTCCGTATTATAACCACAATTTGTTTTATTTTTTATATATTAATATGCTACTGATGAAAGTAGAACAAGAGTATCATCAACAGTGGATCATCCATTCAAGATGTGACAAACATTGGGCTTTATAAATGCATTGTTGTTGCCTTGCCCTGTTATAATTTGTCAAATATGTTACGGTAAAAGACGCAACTCGGGAAATACCGGTCTTAACCGGGTCAGACAGCCATTTCCCAATCACGAGGGAATTGACCAATTTCCCATTCAAGCAGCGCCATATAGCTGCCAGCGATGTACTAATAAAGAATTGAAGCTCAGTGTGACACATCGTGACATCACCCATATGTGATGTCACCACCCGAGCCCCCTGCTCATCTAAATAAGACCCCATTATAACCTGTTTTGTGATTCTATTGACCACTTTCACAATCAAGCTACGCTGTCTAGCTGCCAGCGATGTAAACAATACAATACAATATGTCGGGCAACTACAGGCTCTTGGCACAACTAGGTTGCCCCTGTCAAGTACCTATACCGTTCCCATAATATTGAAAAAATCGTCCAACTTAGTCTTAAAACTATCTAAGGTACGCGCCTCCACCACCTCACTTGGCAACCCATTCCACTCATCCAAAACCCTGTGAGAGAAGAAATGTTGCCGCATCAATAGTCGGGGTCTCTGTTTCTGTAATTTGAAACAGTGTCCCCTTGTCTAAAGGTACATTTACAATGACGCGGTCGCTTGTTTACAATCAAGCGCCGCGCCAAAGCGACGTTCGAAACGCGCGAGCGCGACCCCGAGCGCGTGAGTTGAAACTCAGTCAACTTCGAGCGTTTCTGGATGCGCGAGCGCGCCGCGCCATCCAATCAGAGACGCGGATTGGCGGCGCAGCCAATCAGAGCGCGACAAAAGGGTTACGCAGCGTATAAGGTGAGTTTAACAAGTTGTATATTTTGTATCTTTACATTGTTACGACATTCCAAGTGCAATCTTGTCGTTTTACAACTTTAAAACGGAAAATAAAACATCCCAAATTAATTTTTATGAAAAATTTTGATCGTCCTGTCGTTTCTGGGGTCAACAAAATTCAAAATTCCACCGAACCGGGATTTTAACGGCGGTTGGTCGGCCGCATCGGCGCACGTTGCACGTTCACAATCAGCGCACGATTGTAACAAGGAGTTATATATGATTGTAATAAACGTTTTTCTGTGAGCGCGCCTTGGCCGCGCATTCCGACGCGCCCGAGCGACGCGTTTTTGCGCGGCATTGTAAATGTACCTCCTTGGTTCAAACAGTTCAAATTCGCGCTTCAGTGTTCGATATACCCTATGATATACCGGTACGTACCGTACCGTACCGTACCGCAGTCCGCAACGCTAAAAAACAGTACAGCCATGTTTTGTCACGTGGTTTTGTTGTCAGTGGTCGTAATTAATGAAACAGGTGCAATGTACGTGTCAAACCGGATAAAGTAAACATGCAACAATCAAACCGTAGACATGAATACAATCAAACAATGCCAATCAACATAAACAATATTCGGGTTTATAGGTTTTATATGCGCAATATTATATTTCATTATAAGATGCATGAGCAACACTTATTCGCAGCGTTATTACAATAAGCTGGATGACGTCATCGCAAGTCGCACGAGATTTTGACCCGGGCAACAAAGTTGCAAAGGAATCATTCGTGTTTATTTACTGAAATTGGGCAATTATAGGACTGCCTGTTTTGTGACATTGACATTAAAACTGACCTTAAAACCTTGAATGAGAACATTTCTAGTTTCTACGCACTTACATGACCTTTGATATGCAATACGAAACTATTTCGACCGAAGTTGCAAACTTTGCAATCACCCGATACATTGAAAGGTCGACGTCGACATCACATGCGACTTGGGCGCGCATATTCGACACGCACTTTTCACGCTATTTTAGCATAAAAAGCAAGTTGAAACTTACCTTTACACTTGTTCAAAATGAGTAACAGCCTTACGGACACTTTGGACGTCTACGATCCGGAGATTTTCGGCATCGTACAGAAAGAAAAACGGCGCCAAAAGTTGGGTTTGGAGATGATCGCGTCGGAAAATTTCACTAGCAAAGCTGTATTGCAAGCACTTTCAACTTGCCTGCACAATAAGTACTCCGAGGGATATCCAGGTGTCCGGTACTAATTGCTACAATTATTACTAAATTTAAATGTAGTAACTTAATTAAGAAAAGTTGCTGGCGAAACTTTATTGCTCGACAATATGTTGCACGCAATCCGTGCAATCATAAATAATGGCTGGTATTGCGTACTGGGATTGCCTCTGCAAGGATATTGCACGAAATAGAAATAAATTGTGAAACTTGCACGGATATTATCGTAAAAAATATTTACTATCCGATTACAAAAATTAAAGTTTATTTTTTATGGTTGCCGTATTCAAAAACAATTTTTTTTAAACACGATCGAGTTTGTCATTGCAACACCGCGCCAACCCGCGAGACATTTTGGAACTACCCATGCATCTATAGATGCATGGAATTCCAGGAACAGTCATAGAATTTGCAAATAGTCATGGAAATCCTGGAAAAATAATTTTGAAACTGGTCAAAACACTTATCATTTTTAATATGCAGTAAAACCTGTCTATGGTTGAAACTGCCTATACTGGAAAATGACATTTTTGGGACTGTACATGATAAATGTTTTTTAAAAACCTCTCTATAATGTTGGAAAAACTGTTTATAGTGGATATTTTATCCGGTCCCATGAGATTCCACCATAGACAGGTTTAACTGTATAGTATACTAAACTATAATAAATTAAATTGTCTTTAAATAATTAAAATTCATGGAACTTTGTGTAAAATGATGAAGGGAATCCTGGAATAAAGCCATATGGATTTTCTAACATTTCCAATTAATTTTTTCAGTTATTACGGTGGCAACGAGTTCATAGATGAAGTTGAACGCCTTTGCCAGAAGAGGTCTTTGGAAGCTTACGGATTGGACCCTTCTGAATGGGGCGTAAACGTGCAGCCGTATTCAGGGTCCCCGGGAAACTTCGCAGTGTACACCGCTCTCGCTGAACCCCACGGAAGGATCATGGGTTTCGTACACCTACCTAAATCCACGCAAATATATTACATAATTCCAACTGAATTTTTAACCATTTCCATTGTGACCCCCAGGTCTGGACCTTCCCGATGGTGGTCACCTGACCCACGGATTCATGACTGCCCAAAAGAAGATATCCGCCACGTCCATCTTCTTCGAGTCGATGCCTTACAAGGTGAACCCTCAAACCGGGCTCATCGACTACGACAGGTTGGCGGAGAACGCGCGTCTCTTCAAACCGAAGCTCATCGTAGCCGGGGTGAGTTGTTACCCGAGGCACCTGGACTACAAAAGGTTCCAGGAGATAGCCCACGAGAACGGCGCTTACTTGATGGCCGACATGGCCCACGTCAGCGGGTTGGTTGCCGCAGGTGTGGCACCGAGTCCGTTCCTCTACTGCGACGTGGTCACCACCACCACTCATAAGACGCTGAGAGGTCCCAGGGCTGGCGTAATCTTCTTCCGCAAGGGTATACCTGGCTCATAACCACCACACCTCTTGGTCCTGTCCCATAACACGATTCTCATTCTGCTCTTGAATTACCAGGTACGCGTTCCGTGTCTAAAACAGGGGAGACTGTTCTCTACGATCTTGAATCTCGCATCAACCAGGCAGTGTTCCCGGGTTTACAAGGAGGTCCTCACAATAACGCCATTGCAGGTTGTTGTATATCGGTGATATGTATACATGGTAATAGGTGATTAATTGAAATGGGTATTGTAGCGATTGCAGTGGCCATGAAACACGCAAAGTCTCCTGAATTCAAAGAGTACCAGCAGCAGGTGGTGGCCAATGCGAAAGCATTGGCGAAAGGTTTGCAAGAGAAAGGATTCACATGCGTGACTGGTACGTAGCCATCTTATGACATTGATCTGGGAAACTTGAAATCTTCGTGTTTCCATTTGAAAGGTGGCACTGACAATCATTTGGTGTGGGTTGATCTGAGACCTATGGATCTGAACGGTTCTCGCGTCGAGAAAGTCCTCGAAGACATTTCCATCGCGTGCAACAAGAACACGGTGCCCGGTGACAAGAGCGCGTTGAACCCCAGCGGCATCAGGTTGGGAACACCGGCCCTAACAACTCGAGGACTAGTGGAAAAGGATATCGAGAAAGTAGTGGACTTCATCCACCAAGGTTGCTACAAAGCGGTTGCCAAGGTTTTGAAGCAGCGCAGACTGCGTGCAATTTAAAATAACTCTGTGTATTGTTACAGGTGTTTTGCTGGCTAAAGATGTGAAAGCTGTTGCAGGGCCGACTTTGAAAGAATTTAAGGAGAAACTTGCGTCAGAACCGGTTTTCAGAGCAAAGTTGGCGCAACTCCGTAGCGAGGTGGAGAAGTTCGCTGAAAAGTTCCCGATGCCGGGATTTGAAGATTTCTGAACTACTCGGCCAATAATACTAATCTGACATATTGCAATGAATATAGTTCCCCACTGTTTACTATCCGCTGTGCTATGGAAAGTTACGTATAGGTAACATCTTAAACTTGGTTCAATAAAAATGGTTAATAAAAATGCTCCCTGCAGGGAGGTGGGTTTTCACCGTTTAATGGCACAAAACTGCAGTTATTTTTTAAAAACTGAGGTATTTTTTGTTAGGGTGATGAATGAGTACAACCATGTGTATGTTAAACGTTTACAACTTTGCAGTCAAGTTACGCCCTACCATAAAGGTGCTTTTTAGTTGCTACTTCTGAATTTCGGTGAGAGGCTATAGTTTTACATTTGTGGTGAAAACAGCTGTTGATGATACGATTTAAAGGAAACCTAGCAAATGTTTGCATCTGGGCAACTTTATATTATTCCTTCCAAGTGATCGACAAACATTTAAATGTGATCAACTTGCAGTACTTATACATAATTAGGAGCCATCATACATATATAATTTCTCGCATTTTCAGCTTTTTACTTCCAACAGATTTTGATAAATTATCCTGACCTTGAAATATTTTTTTCCTAAAGTAGAGCTCGAAAACGATGTTAATAGAAAATTCAGTTCTGGATTGTATCAGTTAAAAATATCCCGCAAGACGAGCAAAAAACTGTGCCATCGTAGTAATGAGGTGCGTTGCATTATGGGATGCTTTTAACGTAATGGCTTCAGTTACATTTTTCCTCAAAACATTGCCTTTTGTTAATAAATATAAAATGAAAATGTATCCTCATAAGTCTGACCTAAACAGCTAGTGACCACCGCCATTCAGCTTTGACCATTCGGGTGTCCGTGTCGCGGCAGCGTTAAACAAGGTAGGCATTAATTGACGTTCGTTTCCCTGTGCATTAATTAACTTAAATTCCATACACATAGCTCATATAATTATTCTATACATAAATAATGATAAATGTATTCCCCAGGTAATGCAATAACGTTTACCATATGTAGGCCTAGCTTTTATTTCAATGTCCAGTATAAAATGACTCCACTGTGACAATGTATTTAAATGCATTGTCACAGTGGAGTAATTACTAGCACATTCAGAATATGGATAATTTAACTACTAGTTGCCAACCTAACTTCAACCAAATGCTCAGTCATTTAAACCTCTCGCGTTACCTGGGTTGTCTATTGGAGTTTACGTTCATCTCATGCGGCTATAGACACCGACATTTTATAAATCTTGGAACAATAAGACCTACTAAATGAGCTTTAGAGGCTGTACCTATTTTGCAGAAGAGAAACACTAGCACAGATTGTTTACATCGTAGCATCTTACAAATATAGCTTAGCACCACAGCAGCCGCGTATTGGAGTCATTGCCAAATTAGTTCGCGGAACGGCTTCCATCATCTACCAAGCTCTCATTGCGAAAAATAGTGAAATACTGAAAGATAGCCTTATTACCATCTCCGACTTCACACTTGCTCCTGCAACGCCATCATGTTCCTCCTCCTCCTAGCACTATCCGTGCTCCTGGAACACGCAGAGTTACGACAAAGCGATACTCGCTACTACGTGGATTTGATGAACCTAACTCCTGAGTGTCCAGACTTTAGTTGCCAACAGAAGTACTCAAACCCCTGCGATTATAGCTGCCGCGTTTACAGTGACTGTTGTCGGGAGAAGATCAGCGACTACCGTAACGCGGGTAACTCATCCGCGGTTCTTCCGGACACATTACCTCAAGTTCCAAAGAGATGGCAATGCAGACATCTACTAACTGCAACGGTATAAACACCAATTCCATCTTTTCAATTTCATGTTTCATCCTCAGTTGCCATGCAGACTAATGTGTATTTTTAGTTTCGTAACTTGCCGACACACGGTGGAACTTAATCCATTTTAAGTTTATGGCTAATAAATTAACCACTTGTAATGTTGCAGCGAATAACTATGTGGATGTACATGGTGTCGTCATGCCCTGCCGAATGGCAAGATCCACAAGTTTCATTACGCTGTTCAAAAAGTGACCGCTTGACCAGCGGTTACACTCACATCCTTGACGTGCCGGTACTAAGTGATGCTACAGATATCCTCTATGCCAATGTTTACTGTGCTGTGTGCAACAATGATTCCACAGCAATCCAAGCGATCCCAATGGAAATTAAATGTAGCAATCTAACAGCAACTAAATGCAAACAGCTGGTGCACACGGCTGTGTACCATCCCGGTGAACTTCGATGGCAATCACACAATACAATCATCGAGGCAACCATGAACGGTTTTCCATATTCAAAAGCATGTAAACAATTTGAGAAGAATTGTACATCACTAGTGGACCGCAAACCAAAATGTTGGCAATACACAGATCCCATAGACCCTTCGTATTCGAACTTAACCCAATATCAAGGTAACGACTTAATACACACCAAATGATGTACTATAATATAAGTATTCCGACTGGCTTAAAGGAAAACTGACATGGTTTTGGAACATACCCTGAAAATTGGCCTACACAAAGTAAAACATTGCATAAATTAATTGTCGGAACGGAATCTCTGTGAAAAATAGTAAAAAAAGTTATTAGCGATAGCAGTTCGGCGAAATAGTCACCCCCATGCCACACCTCCCATTGGGATTTGCAAGGAAGATTGACGTTTACACTCCGTTACACCAATGAGCTGGTCACAGGTATATAGCTCATTGGTTACACTCCGCGGATTTATTTTTGAAGAATTAATATAACTAAAACTACTGTGGTGATCGTGCTCAGATTTTCAAGTTTGAATCAAAATATTTTTGAATGTTGCTTGCAACAATTATCACTAGAATCGGTGACATTAAAAAAACCGTGTCAGTTCTCCTTTAATATCTTCCAAAGAATATCAACTGGAGTTATATGTAGTTTCATTTGCCAGATGCGTGCCAGCGCATTTCCACCAGTGTGGAACAATGTGCGAGAGGACGTTTACGCACATCTCCTCCAATGGGTGACCACGTATCATTCGCCTTACTCCTTGATTTCCGCGGAGGTGGTAAAGTTGGCACGGCTTCCTCTTGCGCAAACAACCAGATGTACGACTCGGTGAGAAAATCCTGCGTTGACATCTTCTGCGGCCAAAACTACGAAATGGCCCAAGATGGCCACCGATGCGTTCCAAGATCCAATTCCACTAATACTACTGAGTGTAAATCCTCGATATTATAAACAATGAAGTGGGATTAAACCTAATAAAGCAACACGATTTAACTTAATTTACAGATGGAGGGTTAGCGGATGCCTGCGCCAAGATTGTCGTATCGCAGCACGAGTACGCGTACGCGAATTCGTCCACCATCAGGGTTAACAGAACAGATGATAAGGTTTTTGAGACGGGATCATTCGAGAAGATGGAAGATGGTAGCGTGTTGATCTGCGCTCCTGACACCGTAACCGCGTACATCAACAAGTTCTCCGCAGTCCAGGGCCTCCTTTCTTCGGTTTGCCTTATCTTATCCCTTTCTTGCCTTGCTGTTCACATCCTGGTGTACGGATCAGTAGCCAAGCTTCGAAACCTTCCTGGCAAGAATCTCCTATCACTATCCTGCTCCATCTTCGTTGCGCAATTGTTATTCTACGCTGGAATAAATCTCAAAGTATATTTTCCCATCCGGATTTGACCATCCCAGATTATATACTGAACAACTCCTATATTCCAGAGACCACGGGTGGTGTGTGTTGCTATCGGAGCCACTACACACTTGTCGTACTTGGCGTCGTTCTTCTGGATGAACGTGATGGCATTCGACATGTGCCGTACGTTCACATCGAAATCAGCGCATCGAGGTAGTCCTAGCCAACAAAGACAAACGTTTGCTCGTTACGCCACCTATGCCTGGATGTGGCCATGTCTTCTGGTTACCACAGCCTTGGTGATGGACGCTACCGAGGCAATCCCAGACTTGAAACCGCGTTACGCAGAACCGTACTGCTGGATCAACAGCAGAACATCATTGGCCATCTTCCTTGCATTGCCACTCCTCGTACTTCTTGTGGAAAACATTATATTCTTCACGATGACCGCTTGCGCCATCAAGAGAGCCACCGCAGATGCTGCCCTTGCAGTGAGGGGTTCAACAGCTTCGGACAGGAACCGTTTCTTCCTTTACTTGAAGTTGGCCTTCATTGTGGGCCTGACGTGGATTTTTGGATACATAGCAGCCTTGGCTGACCTGGAACCACTCTGGTATATTTTCATCCTACTGAACTCCCTTCAGGTAATTCCTTCGCTTACAGGTATAGTCCTTCCAAAGAAAGATTGAGCTAGGACCATTCCCATTACCAATTTTGAAGGGGTGCACAGTTGCAATTGTAGCAACATGACTATACTCCGTCGCAACTCAAGGTAGCTGAAATTGCCCCTGTGTAGCGGTGATCCCCCTCCCCTAAAGGGTGAAAGTA
>JAQIWR010002935.1:0-10267 GCA_034695945.1 Glomeris hexasticha | reverse complement strand
TATTGTTAGTAATGCTTTTCTCCATCAAATGGCCTAGACACTTTAACGCCATCTATTGGTGGTGGGCGGAAAGTGGTGGTGGTCCATTTTACCCAGGGGGTCCATTTTAGGCACTTCTCCCCTATATGTTTTCACCCTATAGTCTGAAGTTCAACAGTGTTAGATACTGGATCACATGTTGAATTTTGCGGTCAGAAACCAGGTTTATAAATAATAGTTTCTTCAATATATTAGTACAGTTAAACCTCATTAATTCGACACCTGGATAATTTATCATAATTTTATGTCCAAAGCAATTTAGATCCTTTAGCTTACAAATTTTTCTCCTTAAAGGAGACCAGACAGGGTAAAATTTTGCATGTCAGATCTGGTTGTAACTTGCACAATGGTATTCTAGCATCACAATAAAGCACTGTGAAAATTTTCAGATTTTTTGAGCCAGTAGTTTTTAAGCTGTGAGCAGTTGAAAGTAGACGATAAATTTGACAGCAAGTAGGTAAATGCGAAACCGTTACCTGCTTGCTGTCAAGTATGGTGTGCCACCCGTGCCAGTATAGCTCCACGAGTGCAGACTGCAGAGTACAAAAAATGGCGGACAATCGATGGTCATTCCAAGCTATACAGCCGTATCAATTTGAGCCATCTCCCACTCAAAAACCAAGTGATGGCTTGAGCGATAAGTCCTCCAGCGATGAAGATTTGCCAGAAGTTTGTCAAAATGATGTGAGACGAGGAAACTTACAGTGGTAAGTACATTTCCGTCGATGGAAAATCACACTTTTATTTTCGTTGAAAATAAAAACAGCGCCCCGCACTTACGAGTATAAAGAGTTTTCAATTAAAATCTATCGCAATACTGTCTTTCAATGTGTTTTATTAATTAGAGATACGCATCAAGCAGATATAGACGTTTTTACGCATTCGCGGGAACGGTAGCGGTATTAGGAAGCGGGAGCGATAGTGGTGTCAAAAACAGGGAGCGGTAGCGATATTAGGAAGCGTTTCTTTTTCTCTTCTGTGATGTTTTGTAATGAGGGTCGTTAGCATGCAATTGTTAGATCCAAAGCTTCATTTGCAGTCGCGATATATAGTTTGATGGTAAATGTTTTATTTGAACATCAGGAATTTATTTTACAAAATTTTAATTTTTAGTTTGTATTGGCAAAGAATTGACATTTATCACAATAATATATCACAAATATATATGTACTATTACTGTAGAAAATCTGTAAAAAAAAACATGCATACTAATCAGCAATTTCTACAGATTGGCATGAATTGTGTGTACAATAATTCTCAGCAAAATGAAAGGCCTATATAAAAAGGATACTTGCGTTTTTGGATTTTAATTTACTGATAATTATTACTATAAATTAATTATGAAAAATGAAAGTTATTATTCTTAGTGTAGATAGGTGGGCTACATAACTTGCATACATCTATATTTGTCATACTTGAGTAAAACAAATATAACATTGTATTTGAAATTGCACACTCTTCCAAATTCTAAGCTTCATTACATACCTTAGGTGTCGCTGCCATAATTGCATCCCGATGGAAACAGAAATCGAGTGCAAATGTTGCTGGGAGATGGATGAAATTGTTCCGAAAATTATAAGCGATTGTGTGACAGAAAATGAAGTTTTTCATTTGCACTGTCTCAACAAGGACTCATTGGAGCTGGCATATTGTGCATTGGCAGAGGATAAACGTGTACCAAATGTTCTGATTCACAAGTAAATACAAATAAATGAAATTTATGCAAGATATTTATTTGCTGTATGGTCCTAACAATGTACAATAATTTTTTTCCAGACAATACAGGTACGTCGCATACCGGCAGTTTGCACGTTGGATTTGGCGTTGGCTAGGAAAAAAGAACAGATTAGTTTTACCTAGCTGTGTTGTCAATAAAATTAGATGCAACTTTCCAGCTGAAGATGCTCAGTATAGCGGGTTTAAATACCCAAGATTGTAATGGCATTTTGTACAAGCAAATAAATGTATAACTACCTCTTTAGGTGTCCCAATCAAAATTTGAGTCCTCATCGGTGTCTGACATGTGCTCGTCCTCATAAAAAATAGGTGGATTGATGTTGCCATCATCTGGTGAACTAACATTTCCACAAACATACATTATTAAAAATTATAAAATTACAATTATACATGGTCTACATACTGCGCATATCTTGACATCTGAGCTCGTAGAACATCATCTTTGGAGACATGGGCATACGCAGTGCTCAATGGCGCAGGAGTCGCATCCACATAAAACACATCACTATCACGGTAAGTTGAATTTTCCCATATGTCGAACACAACAGCACACAATCGAGATACATAACCTGTAATGAAAGCAATACCAACCCTTATAACCATAGTTTAATTATAGAACAAATTTAAAGGATTACCAAATGTGCTGGCTTGTTTAACTATCTTAATTGTAGGTCTTCCTTGGCGTTTCTTATCAAAAATAAGCTTACATTGTTTTTCCCCCAGTAATGTTTGTGCGTCTTCCTTATTCCCATTTTCATTAAAATGTAAAGCTGCTAAGCAGCATCTGGTTAAAAAATTGGTAACTTACTAAACTTTGTCAAGTATTTACAGAAAGCAAAAATCTTACCGCGCTTTCATTGCTTCATAAAAATAGTGATGTTGTTTTGGCACGAAGTGTAGTACCAATTTTTGCAGACATTCAACCATGGATGTTTGGTGTTCATGCGATAGCAGCCTAAAGTCCCGAATCGTTTGTGCAGCCGTTGTCAATTTCACAAGGATTTCATGGGGGGAACCGCCTAAAAGGTAAGTGTGTTGCTAATTTTGTGAAGAAAGGTCCACAGACTCCACGGTGGGGGTATACCTTGTGTTAGCCATTTCTTGTCAACTGCACCATGAAGACATTTTGGAAATCGATGTCCTTCTTGTTCATGCACGTTTGCCACATGTCGACATACTGATAACCATTTCTCAACGGCCAAATCAGTGTCCCCAGCGCTGGACATCACTGACCAATACAAATGATTGCACACGCTTGCAATCCAATCAGTCAAGTCTTGATTACGTTTCAGCTTGGCAGCTGCTGTTAATTTTTTCTTGAGAGCTAAACATGAAATGGAAAAAAATAGTAAAGTGTTACTATTCCTATACTGTTGTAAACAATCGATCAGTTATAAACTCATTATACCTTTAGCAAAGTGCCAGATATCAAACAGATGTGGGATATCTGGGTACGTAATCCGCATAAATTTCCTTATCTGCACGTGCCTATCTGTCACCAAGTACGACAGCTTTATCCCATGTGAGAATAGAAACTGCAATGACCTCTGCAAAGCTTCTTTTTCCATGTGCACACTGCTTTTTACTTCATTGGACTATAGACATACATTATGTTGATATGACAAAATAGCAATGCAAATGAACAATTTAAAAACTAACTTGAATCAGTTGCACATCCAAAACTTTGTTAACTGCCAAGTCAACTGCAAAATATGTGCAATATTTCGCACAGTGACCTGGCGAATCACATCTGCCATCGCCGCCAAGTGGTATGCGTGATTGCATTCTTTCAGATAGTAAGTTCTGTTGTTCAGTGGACCAAACCTGTTGTCAAACAATTGTTTATTATTGCTATGTTCATGTGGGAGGGCTACAGAATTAATTTTGATTAAATAATTTTTTTCCCCACATATTGGTCTATGGGGATACAACACAAACTTTGATTCAAGTAAACACTATTATCAGGGAATCCTTGGATCGATTTGTATAGTGTGTCTTGTTCAGACACATGGCATTTAGTTTAGGCAAGATGTGTTGGGTCATGACTCATATTGTGGGAGAAAACGTTTTTAACCAAACTAAACCTGTTGTATTCACCAGTTTATAAATTACATTTTCAAGTTAGTAGGAGAATGCATGTACCTGTTGAATAGCCGGAACTAAGTAGGCACGTTGCATTCTGAAGTATGTCCGTTCACAAAAGCATTGCAAGTTCAATGCAGAGAACAAACGTAGGGTTTGTGCTATGTGAACCCCCGAAAACAACATTGCAGATGCAAGCCTTATATTCCCCAAGGGCCGACTTCTGTTCAGTGGCTGACTATTCCACTTTGTTTTATGGCCAAACTTGCAGTTTGTAATGACGGTCACCAACGTGCCGTCCACACTGTGTTGCATGTCACATTTTGTTACATGAGGTGTAGGTGACTGTAGACACGTGTAACAAAATGTGAACAGCTGTTGCAGAGCAGACTCGAACACAAGAAACAGGCGTTCTGTTGTATGGTCAACAGATGTATCTCTGACAATATAATTATTGATATTAGTGAATGTACACTAAATAAAGTCCTAACAAGTATACTTACATAGGTATTTCATTTATGCTGCTGTCAATATCTTGTTCGGGACGAAATGAGCTGTCCATGGCATCTGACAATGGCAAATCAGATGATATTTCAGTATCTGCTGACAGATCCATTTCTCTTGGCCTTTTCCTTGGAGTTGATGAACATATTGGTATGAATTCCAATTCACATTGAATGCCAATGTCTACAGTTTGTGGACGAATATTGCACTGACAGCCTAAAAATTATAGAAGTTGCATTTTCATCCAGGGTATCTAAAACTCTTTTGCCTAAGACTGGGATTATAAAGCTGGCCAGCTCCCTCTACCTGTTCATTGTGTCCATATTTGGTACAAATATTGTAATTCATGCATACAATGCACAGTGAAGTGTCTGCACCAATTATAGGATTTGTACCAAATATTTACACAATGAACAGGTAGAGGGAGCTGGCCAGCTTTATAATCCCAGTCTTAGGCAAAAGAGTTTTAGATACCCTGCATGTCTAAATATATTGGTTTCATATGGATGTAAATTATACATAAATCATTTTAATTGAAATAGAGACTAGAAATTATAAACGACAATATTCTATTTACTGCACAGTAACTTACCAGTTGAGATTTGCCTGACATTAGTCTGGCAACCAACACTCTTTTTCTTTTTTCCTGTCTGTGTGTACCAATTTATATAAATTAAACAGTGAATTTATATACACAGCAACAAATTAAAAATTGAAATAAAGCAAGCAAACAACATCTATTTTAAATTTTAATACAAAATGTATTAGCCATTAGTAAATATATTTACTGTGGTAACATTTTTTTAGTGAAATTCCCAGAAGCTTGCAAGTTTTATCCCAAATGTCAAACATAATTTCCTATGTTTTTACATTACCTGAACTGTCAACCTTGTAGGGACAACAGTTTTCACAAAACATGGTCTCTTGTCACTTGTAATTGCGACGTCCTTTACCTGCAATTTCAGAAAATAAATTACAATTTTTATGCTACAAAATATTTCAAAATATGCGCTTCCCATAATTTTTACATTACCTGAATTTCAAATCTTGCAGGAACTACATTTTGCTTCAGCCTGCGTCTCTGATCACTAATTGTAAAAAAATCTGATGCACTAAAGTGATTTGAGCAGATTTTGTTGTGGCTAGTTGGCTGAAAATTTTTCAATCCCAATGTTTCAACCCATATATTTCGAAATTTATCATCCTTTGGGAAGCTATGAAAGCTGATATAATCAGCATCACTCCATTTTTTGTTATTATTTCCCTTGAAGTTTTTGTTTTCACAACCTACTACTGAACACATGTACGGCATTTTTGTTAAAATCGCAAAATAGGCCTATTGCAGTATGCTAGCAATGTGCAATTGGAGCCGCATACGGCTCAAATTGCACTTTTCTACACAGGCTTTCCATACACGAGGTCAATGGGGTCAAAGCACAACTGCGCATGTGCAAGCTTTTCAAACTTCAACTGGACATATCTTAGCTAATAAAATGTAAAAAATTAATCTGAATGAACTCATAGTTTTATTTTTTCTCATTCTAGCCTATTATATAGTGTTGTAATGGGACCTTACAAAAAGCTGTCAGGTGTCCTTAAATTCCAGATAATGTTACATTTGTCGTTTTGGTTTTTCGACGACTGCAACGGCTTAGCATTCACTTTATTAAGCCAAAATGCGAACTCCTGCAGGAAGAGATTGAATTCTTAGGGCTGAGATCAATTTTCCTGTCCCAACGAATGTGAAAGCTATTCAAATTTTCTTTGTCTGGTTTGGTGGCTTTAGCGCCATATACCAGACTGCTCACTGCATGGTTATGCAACCAATCACTGACTTACTGCAGTATGGTTTGTCATTTCAGTAGAGCCAGGAGCACCAATACGCATTTTAATCGTTCTGTGTTGCGGATTTTTGATCTGTCTTTACCAACCGTACGCACCAACGCTTGTTCAACTGGTATTGATGGTGTGTTGGTCCGTATTGATCACCACTTTACATATTTTTCATCACTTTCGATTGACTGTCTAGTTACAATACTGCGGAATTGTATTTGTTAGCAGTTGCCTAAACAATGCAAAATTTGCATTATAATTCACATGTTCATTTCTTGTTGGTGACAGTTCACATAGTTGTTAAATAATTTAAACTTTATGATGGCAAGAGCAGATATTTTGATGGTCTAAAGGTCTGTTTCACTGATAATGCACTTTTGATATTCACCATTTTCTGACTATCAGACTGGCATGTTGATGCCTTATCACAGATAGACGAAAGTGAATTTGCTTTTATGGCAAAAGCTAAGAACGGTATTTTTCCTTATTTGAAGAAGGCTCGTGACGTGCAGGTTATTTCAGGGTAAATTAGCACTGGCACAAAATGTATACAAATTTAAAACTAGCAGAAGTAAAAAGTTTAAGTTTGAGCCATTATTGTGCACATTGATAAATTTAACCGAAACCATGCAGGACCCAATATCAAAATTGATTTTGCATGGTGCAATAGCTGATGGGTGTTTGGTTTCATGCTCACAGCATTCGACCTGTCGGCCCTACTTGACCCTATACTGTATTACCGTAAATCCTCTGAAATGAACCGGTCTCCATTTGAAACCGGCTCTCTAATAAAAACCGGGGGTCGCGGTTTATTTCGCAATTAAGAACCGGTCTCCTTTTGTAACCGGGGAACATAAACAGAGGTGTCGTTTATATACAAAATACATTTCTGTCAAAGCACATTTGCAACAATATGTGGCCAAAGCAAAAGTTAGCTTTTGACATGGAGTATAAGCTGAAAGTAATACAAGTGACAATGGAATTTTGCGTATAATCAATGTAAAGTGTCATGCGTTTTTTAGATTTTGTAAATAAGAACCTGCCTCTTATTATGACCCTGTCTCTGTTATTAACCCGGTCCGTTTGTTTTCCAGACGAGGGCTGAAACATTTGGGGCATCCATGGAAGTAACACCCGTGGAACTCGTATATTGTCTTTGTTGCATGGCAGATGCCATCCACAAAATATCTCCCTACTTTTGTTTCGCCCTGCAGCGATGTAGCGTTCACAATTGTGATATTATCCTTGTGAGCGAGCCATGCCATCCACTGCAGGGCTTTCCTGCTCTGTTAATTTTTCCGACCCGCATATCCATCTTGGGGCACAATCCCTATAGTGTGGGGTTTCAGGATATGCGTACGGAAAATCTTGTGGCAGACAGCAGCAATAGTAATGGAAGCAAAAGGGTCAACACCCGAAATTTCCAAGAATTCACGTCGAAACTGTGTGAACATCAAAGTACATGTTAGTCAAATCGAGTAATTTTACTAACAAAATAGATGCAAAAAAATACTTACAGCTGTGCAGGAGTGTTTTGATATTTCCACGTTGGAGTTGCAGTAGGAGATGAGTTCTGTCTTAAAGTTGAACACCATGTTTGGGTTCCTCCTATACTTTTCTTGTTCATCCTCATACCACTTCATGAATTTTGAACGGTTTGCTACAGTCATTGTATCGCAGCCGTAGTATTGTTTAGCAGGTAGTGGACCAACGTAATTTTGATTAGCGACAGTATTAAAGAAGTGTAGGAAATATCCCTTTTTAAGTTCATGTAGTCCAAATGTAGCAGGAAGTTTGGCCAGTGGCATGGGGATAAACGAGTGAGAGTCTAGGAATTGTACGATAAATTGAGGCGAAAGGTCCAGGCATTGGTAAAAATGTCCTACCATTAATCGTTATCATCTTGAAATATGTTCTAAGTAAAAAGGATTTTATGTTGTATATATATAAATATTTGATGATTTCTTATATAAATTATAGATACTCATTGTAAGTCCTTATTCTCCTGTGACATTGTAACACTTGTGTGAATTATTATACAACATATAACTACAATGGATACTCAGGTAATGTCATACTACATTATTACAGATTTACACATTTTTGCGGATATTTAAAAAAGAAATGCAATAAGTTATATAAAAATGTTTAATAGCATGTATAATATACATATACAATATTGTTATAATCAACTTAACCCTATTTCACATTATAGCCAAACAATGCAATAGACTTCATTGTATAATTATGTAACATGTATCACTAGCAATGTAATATTTAAGACAATCAAGTGTTCACTTACCATAATTGGAGAGCAGGATGGGTCCGTATCCATAGCAATTGTTAGTCGTAGTAGAAGTAGGAAATGGTGGTTTATCTTGTTGATGTTGTCTCTGCAGCGGAACTGCACACAATGAAGACTTTAGCTCCAAACCTGCGCTTTTATAGGACTTGGGGTTTATTTGAACATGTCCAGTTTTTTCCATTACATTTTTGCCTATGCATGTCCAGACACGTTGCAAGTCACTATTATCGTTGTTTATGTTTCTAAAGCATGTGAAATTGTATCTGATTGGATTATTTTTATATGTAGTTGGATGGTTAGTCTGTTTATTTATTTGTTTTTTATATGCTTCAATTTTATCTGAATCTGATTTGCCTACTCACAAGGCCCAATTCAGGCTATGTGAAATGAATTGAAATATTGCTCTTCTTCCATCCCCCACACTTTACTCAGAAATGGACTTGTCCACCAACAGGTTTTCAACCTAGCTTCTATTATTTTTGTTACCAATGTCCCTGTAAGTCAGTATTGTGCCACCACATACATTATATCTATAATACAAAAATATAATATACATCGCAAATCAATTATCAAATATGTTTACAGCATGTAGTTAACTTGAATCCAATGATAAACGTGAGAGGAGTTTAGACGGTTTTATATATGCCTTATTTTGTTTTCAGATTTTAGTGATGATTCACTTCTGGTTGAGTTTTTGAAGTTAAACTTCTTTAGCGAGGGTAACTCACAATTGTGTATGTCACAAAATGCAAATGAGATGTGTTACACAGCTCTCCCCTGCCCTACGTTTTGCAGCAAAAATTCTCCAAAAATTTATCCACCTCACCACTTCAAATCCCGTCAAATGGTATTTTTTTGTTTTTTTTTAACATCAACCATTTCTAAGATTAATTTTAATAACCTGAAAACCAACGTAACCTGCTACCGCCCATTTCTAACCTCCCACTCGTAAATATCGCTCCCCCTCTGCTCGCTGACAATTAGTGTAAATTACATTCACAGGGTTTTCGACTGGGGTTTTCCACCACTGCAATGCAAGTGTTAATTGTCATACCCCAGTAAACACCTCCCACTCCCAATATGGTCACCAAAGTGAGGAAAATGGAGCCCAAAGTCAGGCAAAACCTGGAATATCGTTGGCAGAAACCCAGTTTTCAAACACAATGACGTCATCTGTAAAATTGTTTCATCGAATGGTGGCTTACGTGGGATACGTCATCATGTAAGCAACACATTTCCAAACAATCCTCTTTCTATCTCATGCATTACTGCTGCATGCATTACTGCTGCTCACATACAAACAAAATCACTTGCAACGCACAATTAGCAATGACACACAACAACCAACAACCAGATGTGGGACAACCATTGATGCTGTATTCACACGATTCCTAACTAACTTGCAGTCTAAAATTTACATCTCACATTTCAGTTATCACAAACCAATAGACCTTTCACTGATTACGCGTGTGCGCATGCGCAAGCGAGAAACGCCATCTATTATCAAGTTTGTAAACTAGTGAAAAGGTGATACAAGTTTACCGAAGTCTATGCGTTTGGCTATATAAACGCGTTTTCTCTGTTAAATAAAGGCTTTTTCGAAACACATCGGTGAACATAAAAGAATCGCAACGTGTTAATACCTATTTCTAACTAGTTTTGGTTAGGTTATGTTAATTAGTTTTGTTTCTGTGACTTATAACGTACGGGAATTACGACACAATAAGTTACCGAGTCAAAATTAATTAACATAACCTAACCAAAACT